>CALYBW010000222.1:0-113418 GCA_944452665.1 Stenoptilia bipunctidactyla | reverse complement strand
CATCGTTTTTGGTGCATCGAATCTGGGTTTTTGGTCTAAAACTTAAAAATTTAGTATAGTAACTCAGCGTTTTTATTGTTTATTCGTGTAGATCTCGTCGATACCTTCCTTCAGAGGGGTCGAACTCCGCAATCGGCTTGAAAATAAAAAAGTTATTTGCAACTAAACTCTAACCTAACCTAACCTAACCTGACCCAAACCTAACCTATCGTAGTTTACATAGTCATTTGAAAATTTGTATTACTTAAATTGATTTTATTTTGTCAAACGCATTGAGGCGCTCCTTCTGACTCCTCAATCAGCTACCGCACTAGCAAATTTACATCGTTTTTGGTGCATCGAAATCTGGGTTTTTGGTCTAAAACTTAAAAATTTAGTATAGTAACTCAGCGTTTTTATTGTTTATTCGTGTAGATCTCGTCGATACCTTCCTTCAGAGGGGGTCGAACTCCGCAATCGGCTTGAAAATAAAAAAGTTATTTGCAACTAAACTCTAACCTAACCTAACCTAACCTGACCCAAACCTAACCTATCGTAGTTTACATAGTCATTTTGAAAATTTGTATTACTTAAATTGATTTTATTTTGTCAAACGCATTGAGGCGCTCCTTCTGACTCCTCAATCAGCTACCGCACTAGCAAATTTACATCGTTTTTGGTGCATCGAAATCTGGGTTTTTGGTCTAAAACTTAAAAATTTAGTATAGTAACTCAGCGTTTTTATTGTTTATTCGTGTAGATCTCGTCGATACCTTCCTTCAGAGGGGTCGAACTCCGCAATCGGCTTGAAAATAAAAAAGTTATTTGCAACTAAACTCTAACCTAACCTAACCTAACCTGACCCAAACCTAACCTATCGTAGTTTACATAGTCATTTTGAAAATTTGTATTACTTAAATTGATTTTATTTTGTCAAACGCATTGAGGCGCTCCTTCTGACTCCTCAATCAGCTACCGCACTAGCAAATTTACATCGTTTTTGGTGCATCGAAATCTGGGTTTTTGGTCTAAAACTTAAAAATTTAGTATAGTAACTCAGCGTTTTTATTGTTTATTCGTGTAGATCTCGTCGATACCTTCCTTCAGAGGGGTCGAACTCCGCAATCGGCTTGAAAATAAAAAAGTTATTTGCAACTAAACTCTAACCTAACCTAACCTAACCTGACCCAAACCTAACCTATCGTAGTTTACATAGTCATTTTGAAAATTTGTATTACTTAAATTGATTTTATTTTGTCAAACGCATTGAGGCGCTCCTTCTGACTCCTCAATCAGCTACCGCACTAGCAAATTTACATCGTTTTTGGTGCATCGAAATCTGGGTTTTTGGTCTAAAACTTAAAAATTTAGTATAGTAACTCAGCGTTTTTATTGTTTATTCGTGTAGATCTCGTCGATACCTTCCTTCAGAGGGGTCGAACTCCGCAATCGGCTTGAAAATAAAAAAGTTATTTGCAACTAAACTCTAACCTAACCTAACCTAACCTGACCCAAACCTAACCTATCGTAGTTTACATAGTCATTTTGAAAATTTGTATTACTTAAATTGATTTTATTTTGTCAAACGCATTGAGGCGCTCCTTCTGACTCCTCAATCAGCTACCGCACTAGCAAATTTACATCGTTTTTGGTGCATCGAAATCTGGGTTTTTGGTCTAAAACTTAAAAATTTAGTATAGTAACTCAGCGTTTTTATTGTTTATTCGTGTAGATCTCGTCGATACCTTCCTTCAGAGGGGTCGAACTCCGCAATCGGCTTGAAAATAAAAAAGTTATTTGCAACTAAACTCTAACCTAACCTAACCTAACCTGACCCAAACCTAACCTATCGTAGTTTACATAGTCATTTTGAAAATTTGTATTACTTAAATTGATTTTATTTTGTCAAACGCATTGAGGCGCTCCTTCTGACTCCTCAATCAGCTACCGCACTAGCAAATTTACATCGTTTTTGGTGCATCGAAATCTGGGTTTTTGGTCTAAAACTTAAAAATTTAGTACAGTAACTCAGCGTTTTTATTGTTTATTCGTGTAGATCTCGTCGATACCTTCCTTCAGAGGGGGTCGAACTCCGCAATCGGCTTGAAAATAAAAAAGTTATTTGCAACTAAACTCTAACCTAACCTAACCTAACCTGACCCAAACCTAACCTATCGTAGTTTACATAGTCATTTTGAAAATTTGTATTACTTAAATTGATTTTATTTTGTCAAACGCATTGAGGCGCTCCTTCTGACTCCTCAATCAGCTACCGCACTAGCAAATTTACATCGTTTTTGGTGCATCGAAATCTGGGTTTTTGGTCTAAAACTTAAAAATTTAGTACAGTAACTCAGCGTTTTTATTGTTTATTCGTGTAGATCTCGTCGATACCTTCCTTCAGAGGGGTCGAACTCCGCAATCGGCTTGAAAATAAAAAAGTTATTTGCAACTAAACTCTAACCTAACCTAACCTAACCTGACCCAAACCTAACCTATCGTAGTTTACATAGTCATTTTGAAAATTTGTATTACTTAAATTGATTTTATTTTGTCAAACGCATTGAGGCGCTCCTTCTGACTCCTCAATCAGCTACCGCACTAGCAAATTTACATCGTTTTTGGTGCATCGAAATCTGGGTTTTTGGTCTAAAACTTAAAAATTTAGTATAGTAACTCAGCGTTTTTATTGTTTATTCGTGTAGATCTCGTCGATACCTTCCTTCAGAGGGGTCGAACTCCGCAATCGGCTTGAAAATAAAAAAGTTATTTGCAACTAAACTCTAACCTAACCTAACCTAACCTGACCCAAACCTAACCTATCGTAGTTTACATAGTCATTTTGAAAATTTGTATTACTTAAATTGATTTTATTTTGTCAAACGCATTGAGGCGCTCCTTCTGACTCCTCAATCAGCTACCGCACTAGCAAATTTACATCGTTTTTGGTGCATCGAAATCTGGGTTTTTGGTCTAAAACTTAAAAATTTAGTATAGTAACTCAGCGTTTTTATTGTTTATTCGTGTAGATCTCGTCGATACCTTCCTTCAGAGGGGTCGAACTCCGCAATCGGCTTGAAAATAAAAAAGTTATTTGCAACTAAACTCTAACCTAACCTAACCTAACCTGACCCCAAACCTAACCTATCGTAGTTTACATAGTCATTTTGAAAATTTGTATTACTTAAATTGATTTTATTTTGTCAAACGCATTGAGGCGCTCCTTCTGACTCCTCAATCAGCTACCGCACTAGCAAATTTACATCGTTTTTGGTGCATCGAAATCTGGGTTTTTGGTCTAAAACTTAAAAATTTAGTATAGTAACTCAGCGTTTTTATTGTTTATTCGTGTAGATCTCGTCGATACCTTCCTTCAGAGGGGTCGAACTCCGCAATCGGCTTGAAAATAAAAAAGTTATTTGCAACTAAACTCTAACCTAACCTAACCTAACCTGACCCAAACCTAACCTATCGTAGTTTACATAGTCATTTTGAAAATTTGTATTACTTAAATTGATTTTATTTTGTCAAACGCATTGAGGCGCTCCTTCTGACTCCTCAATCAGCTACCGCACTAGCAAATTTACATCGTTTTTGGTGCATCGAAATCTGGGTTTTTTGGTCTAAAACTTAAAAATTTAGTACAGTAACTCAGCGTTTTTATTGTTTATTCGTGTAGATCTCGTCGATACCTTCCTTCAGAGGGGTCGAACTCCGCAATCGGCTTGAAAATAAAAAAGTTATTTGCAACTAAACTCTAACCTAACCTAACCTAACCTGACCCAAACCTAACCTATCGTAGTTTACATAGTCATTTTGAAAATTTGTATTACTTAAATTGATTTTATTTTGTCAAACGCATTGAGGCGCTCCTTCTGACTCCTCAATCAGCTACCGCACTAGCAAATTTACATCGTTTTTGGTGCATCGAAATCTGGGTTTTTGGTCTAAAACTTAAAAATTTAGTATAGTAACTCAGCGTTTTTATTGTTTATTCGTGTAGATCTCGTCGATACCTTCCTTCAGAGGGGTCGAACTCCGCAATCGGCTTGAAAATAAAAAAGTTATTTGCAACTAAACTCTAACCTAACCTAACCTAACCTGACCCAAACCTAACCTATCGTAGTTTACATAGTCATTTTGAAAATTTGTATTACTTAAATTGATTTTATTTTGTCAAACGCATTGAGGCGCTCCTTCTGACTCCTCAATCAGCTACCGCACTAGCAAATTTAAATCGTTTTTGGTGCATCGAAATCTGGGTTTTTGGTCTAAAACTTAAAAATTTAGTATAGTAACTCAGCGTTTTTATTGTTTATTCGTGTAGATCTCGTCGATACCTTCCTTCAGAGGGGTCGAACTCCGCAATCGGCTTGAAAATAAAAAAGTTATTTGCAACTAAACTCTAACCTAACCTAACCTAACCTGACCCAAACCTAACCTATCGTAGTTTACATAGTCATTTTGAAAATTTGTATTACTTAAATTGATTTTATTTTGTCAAACGCATTGAGGCGCTCCTTCTGACTCCTCAATCAGCTACCGCACTAGCAAATTTACATCGTTTTTGGTGCATCGAAATCTGGGTTTTTGGTCTAAAACTTAAAAATTTAGTATAGTAACTCAGCGTTTTTATTGTTTATTCGTGTAGATCTCGTCGATACCTTCCTTCAGAGGGGTCGAACTCCACAATCGGCTTGAAAATAAAAAAGTTATTTGCAACTAAACTCTAACCTAACCTAACCTAACCTGACCCAAACCTAACCTATCGTAGTTTACATAGTCATTTTGAAAATTTGTATTACTTAAATTGATTTTATTTTGTCAAACGCATTGAGGCGCTCCTTCTGACTCCTCAATCAGCTACCGCACTAGCAAATTTACATCGTTTTTGGTGCATCGAAATCTGGGTTTTTGGTCTAAAACTTAAAAATTTAGTATAGTAACTCAGCGTTTTTATTGTTTATTCGTGTAGATCTCGTCGATACCTTCCTTCAGAGGGGTCGAACTCCGCAATCGGCTTGAAAATAAAAAAGTTATTTGCAACTAAACTCTAACCTAACCTAACCTAACCTGACCCAAACCTAACCTATCGTAGTTTACATAGTCATTTTGAAAATTTGTATTACTTAAATTGATTTTATTTTGTCAAACGCATTGAGGCGCTCCTTCTGACTCCTCAATCAGCTACCGCACTAGCGAATTTACATCGTTTTTGGTGCATCGAAATCTGGGTTTTTTGGTCTAAAACTTAAAAATTTAGTATAGTAACTCAGCGTTTTTATTGTTTATTCGTGTAGATCTCGTCGATACCTTCCTTCAGAGGGGTCGAACTCCGCAATCGGCTTGAAAATAAAAAAGTTATTTGCAACTAAACTCTAACCTAACCTAACCTAACCTGACCCAAACCTAACCTATCGTAGTTTACATAGTCATTTTGAAAATTTGTATTACTTAAATTGATTTTATTTTGTCAAACGCATTAAGGCGCTCCTTCTGACTCCTCAATCAGCTACCGCACTAGCAAATTTACATCGTTTTTGGTGCATCGAAATCTGGGTTTTTGGTCTAAAACTTAAAAATTTAGTATAGTAACTCAGCGTTTTTATTGTTTATTCGTGTAGATCTCGTCGATACCTTCCTTCAGAGGGGTCGAACTCCGCAATCGGCTTGAAAATAAAAAAGTTATTTGCAACTAAACTCTAACCTAACCTAACCTAACCTGACCCAAACCTAACCTATCGTAGTTTACATAGTCATTTTGAAAATTTGTATTACTTAAATTGATTTTATTTTGTCAAACGCATTGAGGCGCTCCTTCTGACTCCTCAATCAGCTACCGCACTAGCAAATTTACATCGTTTTTGGTGCATCGAAATCTGGGTTTTTGGTCTAAAACTTAAAAATTTAGTACAGTAACTCAGCGTTTTTATTGTTTATTCGTGTAGATCTCGTCGATACCTTCCTTCAGAGGGGTCGAACTCCGCAATCGGCTTGAAAATAAAAAAAGTTATTTGCAACTAAACTCTAACCTAACCTAACCTAACCTGACCCAAACCTAACCTATCGTAGTTTACATAGTCATTTTGAAAATTTGTATTACTTAAATTGATTTTATTTTGTCAAACGCATTGAGGCGCTCCTTCTGACTCCTCAATCAGCTACCGCACTAGCAAATTTACATCGTTTTTGGTGCATCGAAATCTGGGTTTTTGGTCTAAAACTTAAAAATTTAGTATAGTAACTCAGCGTTTTTATTGTTTATTCGTGTAGATCTCGTCGATACCTTCCTTCAGAGGGGTCGAACTCCGCAATCGGCTTGAAAATAAAAAAGTTATTTGCAACTAAACTCTAACCTAACCTAACCTAACCTGACCCAAACCTAACCTATCGTAGTTTACATAGTCATTTTGAAATTTGTATTACTTAAATTGATTTTATTTTGTCAAACGCATTGAGGCGCTCCTTCTGACTCCTCAATCAGCTACCGCACTAGCAAATTTAAATCGTTTTTGGTGCATCGAAATCTGGGTTTTTGGTCTAAAACTTAAAAATTTAGTATAGTAACTCAGCGTTTTTATTGTTTATTCGTGTAGATCTCGTCGATACCTTCCTTCAGAGGGGTCGAACTCCGCAATCGGCTTGAAATAAAAAAGTTATTTGCAACTAAACTCTAACCTAACCTAACCTAACCTGACCCAAACCTAACCTATCGTAGTTTACATAGTCATTTTGAAAATTTGTATTACTTAAATTGATTTTATTTTGTCAAACGCATTGAGGCGCTCCTTCTGACTCCTCAATCAGCTACCGCACTAGCAAATTTACATCGTTTTTGGTGCATCGAAATCTGGGTTTTTGGTCTAAAACTTAAAAATTTAGTATAGTAACTCAGCGTTTTTATTGTTTATTCGTGTAGATCTCGTCGATACCTTCCTTCAGAGGGGTCGAACTCCGCAATCGGCTTGAAAATAAAAAGTTATTTGCAACTAAACTCTAACCTAACCTAACCTAACCTGACCCAAACCTAACCTATCGTAGTTTACATAGTCATTTTGAAAATTTGTATTACTTAAATTGATTTTATTTTGTCAAACGCATTGAGGCGCTCCTTCTGACTCCTCAATCAGCTACCGCACTAGCAAATTTAAATCGTTTTTGGTGCATCGAAATCTGGGTTTTTGGTCTAAAACTTAAAAATTTAGTATAGTAACTCAGCGTTTTTATTGTTTATTCGTGTAGATCTCGTCGATACCTTCCTTCAGAGGGGTCGAACTCCGCAATCGGCTTGAAAATAAAAAAGTTATTTGCAACTAAACTCTAACCTAACCTAACCTAACCTGACCCAAACCTAACCTATCGTAGTTTACATAGTCATTTTGAAAATTTGTATTACTTAAATTGATTTTATTTTGTCAAACGCATTGAGGCGCTCCTTCTGACTCCTCAATCAGCTACCGCACTAGCAAATTTAAATCGTTTTTGGTGCATCGAAATCTGGGTTTTTTGGTCTAAAACTTAAAAATTTAGTATAGTAACTCAGCGTTTTTATTGTTTATTCGTGTAGATCTCGTCGATACCTTCCTTCAGAGGGGTCGAACTCCGCAATCGGCTTGAAAATAAAAAAGTTATTTGCAACTAAACTCTAACCTAACCTAACCTAACCTGACCCAAACCTAACCTATCGTAGTTTACATAGTCATTTTGAAATTTGTATTACTTAAATTGATTTTATTTTGTCAAACGCATTGAGGCGCTCCTTCTGACTCCTCAATCAGCTACCGCACTAGCAAATTTACATCGTTTTTTGGTGCATCGAAATCTGGGTTTTTGGTCTAAAACTTAAAAATTTAGTATAGTAACTCAGCGTTTTTATTGTTTATTCGTGTAGATCTCGTCGATACCTTCCTTCAGAGGGGTCGAACTCCGCAATCGGCTTGAAAATAAAAAGTTATTTGCAACTAAACTCTAACCTAACCTAACCTAACCTGACCCAAACCTAACCTATCGTAGTTTACATAGTCATTTTGAAATTTGTATTACTTAAATTGATTTTATTTTGTCAAACGCATTGAGGCGCTCCTTCTGACTCCTCAATCAGCTACCGCACTAGCAAATTTACATCGTTTTTGGTGCATCGAAATCTGGGTTTTTGGTCTAAAACTTAAAAATTTAGTATAGTAACTCAGCGTTTTTATTGTTTATTCGTGTAGATCTCGTCGATACCTTCCTTCAGAGGGGTCGAACTCCGCAATCGGCTTGAAAATAAAAAAGTTATTTGCAACTAAACTCTAACCTAACCTAACCTAACCTGACCCAAACCTAACCTATCGTAGTTTACATAGTCATTTTGAAAATTTGTATTACTTAAATTGATTTTATTTTGTCAAACGCATTGAGGCGCTCCTTCTGACTCCTCAATCAGCTACCGCACTAGCAAATTTACATCGTTTTTGGTGCATCGAAATCTGGGTTTTTGGTCTAAAACTTAAAAATTTAGTATAGTAACTCAGCGTTTTTATTGTTTATTCGTGTAGATCTCGTCGATACCTTCCTTCAGAGGGGTCGAACTCCGCAATCGGCTTGAAAATAAAAAAGTTATTTGCAACTAAACTCTAACCTAACCTAACCTAACCTGACCCAAACCTAACCTATCGTAGTTTACATAGTCATTTTGAAATGTTGTATTACTTAAATTGATTTTATTTTGTCAAACGCATTGAGGCGCTCCTTCTGACTCCTCAATCAGCTACCGCACTAGCAAATTTAAATCGTTTTTGGTGCATCGAAATCTGGGTTTTTGGTCTAAAACTTAAAAATTTAGTATAGTAACTCAGCGTTTTTATTGTTTATTCGTGTAGATCTCGTCGATACCTTCCTTCAGAGGGGTCGAACTCCGCAATCGGCTTGAAAATAAAAAAGTTATTTGCAACTAAACTCTAACCTAACCTAACCTAACCTGACCCAAACCTAACCTATCGTAGTTTACATAGTCATTTTGAAAATTTGTATTACTTAAATTGATTTTATTTTGTCAAACGCATTGAGGCGCTCCTTCTGACTCCTCAATCAGCTACCGCACTAGCAAATTTACATCGTTTTTGGTGCATCGAAATCTGGGTTTTTGGTCTAAAACTTAAAAATTTAGTATAGTAACTCAGCGTTTTTATTGTTTATTCGTGTAGATCTCGTCGATACCTTCCTTCAGAGGGTCGAACTCCGCAATCGGCTTGAAAATAAAAAAGTTATTTGCAACTAAACTCTAACCTAACCTAACCTAACCTGACCCAAACCTAACCTATCGTAGTTTACATAGTCATTTTGAAAATTTGTATTACTTAAATTGATTTTATTTTGTCAAACGCATTGAGGCGCTCCTTCTGACTCCTCAATCAGCTACCGCACTAGCAAATTTACATCGGTTTTTGGTGCATCGAAATCTGGGTTTTTTGGTCTAAAACTTAAAAATTTAGTATAGTAACTCAGCGTTTTATTGTTTATTCGTGTAGATCTCGTCGATACCTTCCTTCAGAGGGGTCGAACTCCGCAATCGGCTTGAAAATAAAAAAGTTATTTGCAACTAAAAACTCTAACCTAACCTAACCTAACCTGACCCAAACCTAACCTATCGTAGTTTACATAGTCATTTTGAAAATTTGTATTACTTAAATTGATTTTATTTTGTCAAACGCATTGAGGCGCTCCTTCTGACTCCTCAATCAGCTACCGCACTAGCAAATTTAAATCGTTTTTGGTGCATCGAAATCTGGGTTTTTGGTCTAAAACTTAAAAATTTAGTATAGTAACTCAGCGTTTTTATTGTTTATTCGTGTAGATCTCGTCGATACCTTCCTTCAGAGGGGTCGAACTCCGCAATCGGCTTGAAAATAAAAAAGTTATTTGCAACTAAACTCTAACCTAACCTAACCTAACCTGACCCAAACCTAACCTATCGTAGTTTACATAGTCATTTTGAAAATTTGTATTACTTAAATTGATTTTATTTTGTCAAACGCATTGAGGCGCTCCTTCTGACTCCTCAATCAGCTACCGCACTAGCAAATTTACATCGTTTTTGGTGCATCGAAATCTGGGTTTTTGGTCTAAAACTTAAAAATTTAGTATAGTAACTCAGCGTTTTTATTGTTTATTCGTGTAGATCTCGTCAATACCTTCCTTCAGAGGGGTCGAACTCCGCAATCGGCTTGAAAATAAAAAAGTTATTTGCAACTAAACTCTAACCTAACCTAACCTAACCTGACCCAAACCTAACCTATCGTAGTTTACATAGTCATTTTGAAAATTTGTATTACTTAAATTGATTTTATTTTGTCAAACGCATTGAGGCGCTCCTTCTGACTCCTCAATCAGCTACCGCACTAGCAAATTTAAATCGTTTTTGGTGCATCGAAATCTGGGTTTTTGGTCTAAAACTTAAAAATTTAGTATAGTAACTCAGCGTTTTTATTGTTTATTCGTGTAGATCTCGTCGATACCTTCCTTCAGAGGGGTCGAACTCCGCAATCGGCTTGAAAATAAAAAAGTTATTTGCAACTAAACTCTAACCTAACCTAACCTAACCTGACCCAAACCTAACCTATCGTAGTTTACATAGTCATTTTGAAAATTTGTATTACTTAAATTGATTTTATTTTGTCAAACGCATTGAGGCGCTCCTTCTGACTCCTCAATCAGCTACCGCACTAGCAAATTTAAATCGTTTTTGGTGCATCGAAATCTGGGTTTTTGGTCTAAAACTTAAAAATTTAGTATAGTAACTCAGCGTTTTTATTGTTTATTCGTGTAGATCTCGTCGATACCTTCCTTCAGAGGGGTCGAACTCCGCAATCGGCTTGAAAATAAAAAAGTTATTTGCAACTAAACTCTAACCTAACCTAACCTAACCTGACCCAAACCTAACTATCGTAGTTTACATAGTCATTTTGAAAATTTGTATTACTTAAATTGATTTTATTTTGTCAAACGCATTGAGGCGCTCCTTCTGACTCCCTCAATCAGCTACCGCACTAGCAAATTTACATCGTTTTTGGTGCATCGAAATCTGGGTTTTTGGTCTAAAACTTAAAAATTTAGTATAGTAACTCAGCGTTTTTATTGTTTATTCGTGTAGATCTCGTCGATACCTTCCTTCAGAGGGGTCGAACTCCGCAATCGGCTTGAAAATAAAAAAGTTATTTGCAACTAAACTCTAACCTAACCTAACCTAACCTGACCCAAACCTAACCTATCGTAGTTTACATAGTCATTTTGAAAATTTGTATTACTTAAATTGATTTTATTTTGTCAAACGCATTGAGGCGCTCCTTCTGACTCCTCAATCAGCTACCGCACTAGCAAATTTACATCGTTTTTGGTGCATCGAAATCTGGGTTTTTGGTCTAAAACTTAAAATTTAGTATAGTAACTCAGCGTTTTTATTGTTTATTCGTGTAGATCTCGTCGATACCTTCCTTCAGAGGGGTCGAACTCCGCAATCGGCTTGAAAATAAAAAAGTTATTTGCAACTAAACTCTAACCTAACCTAACCTAACCTGACCCAAACCTAACCTATCGTAGTTTACATAGTCATTTTGAAAATTTGTATTACTTAAATTGATTTTATTTTGTCAAACGCATTGAGGCGCTCCTTCTGACTCCTCAATCAGCTACCGCACTAGCAAATTTACATCGTTTTTGGTGCATCGAAATCTGGGTTTTTGGTCTAAAACTTAAAAATTTAGTATAGTAACTCAGCGTTTTTATTGTTTATTCGTGTAGATCTCGTCGATACCTTCCTTCAGAGGGGTCGAACTCCGCAATCGGCTTGAAAATAAAAAAGTTATTTGCAACTAAACTCTAACCTAACCTAACCTAACCTGACCCAAACCTAACCTATCGTAGTTTACATAGTCATTTTGAAAATTTGTATTACTTAAATTGATTTTATTTTGTCAAACGCATTGAGGCGCTCCTTCTGACTCCTCAATCAGCTACCGCACTAGCAAATTTAAATCGTTTTTGGTGCATCGAAATCTGGGTTTTTGGTCTAAAACTTAAAAATTTAGTATAGTAACTCAGCGTTTTTATTGTTTATTCGTGTAGATCTCGTCGATACCTTCCTTCAGAGGGGTCGAACTCCGCAATCGGCTTGAAAATAAAAAAGTTATTTGCAACTAAACTCTAACCTAACCTAACCTAACCTGACCCAAACCTAACCTATCGTAGTTTACATAGTCATTTTGAAAATTTGTATTACTTAAATTGATTTTATTTTGTCAAACGCATTGAGGCGCTCCTTCTGACTCCTCAATCAGCTACCGCACTAGCAAATTTACATCGTTTTTGGTGCATCGAAATCTGGGTTTTTGGTCTAAAACTTAAAAATTTAGTATAGTAACTCAGCGTTTTTATTGTTTATTCGTGTAGATCTCGTCGATACCTTCCTTCAGAGGGGTCGAACTCCGCAATCGGCTTGAAAATAAAAAAGTTATTTGCAACTAAACTCTAACCTAACCTAACCTAACCTGACCCAAACCTAACCTATCGTAGTTTACATAGTCATTTTGAAAATTTGTATTACTTAAATTGATTTTATTTTGTCAAACGCATTGAGGCGCTCCTTCTGACTCCTCAATCAGCTACCGCACTAGCAAATTTACATCGTTTTTGGTGCATCGAAATCTGGGTTTTTGGTCTAAAACTTAAAAATTTAGTATAGTAACTCAGCGTTTTTATTGTTTATTCGTGTAGATCTCGTCGATACCTTCCTTCAGAGGGGTCGAACTCCGCAATCGGCTTGAAAATAAAAAAGTTATTTGCAACTAAACTCTAACCTAACCTAACCTAACCTGACCCAAACCTAACCTATCGTAGTTTACATAGTCATTTTGAAAATTTGTATTACTTAAATTGATTTTATTTTGTCAAACGCATTGAGGCGCTCCTTCTGACTCCTCAATCAGCTACCGCACTAGCAAATTTAAATCGTTTTTGGTGCATCGAAATCTGGGTTTTTGGTCTAAAACTTAAAAATTTAGTATAGTAACTCAGCGTTTTTATTGTTTATTCGTGTAGATCTCGTCGATACCTTCCTTCAGAGGGGTCGAACTCCGCAATCGGCTTGAAAATAAAAAAGTTATTTGCAACTAAACTCTAACCTAACCTAACCTAACCTGACCCAAACCTAACCTATCGTAGTTTACATAGTCATTTTGAAAATTTGTATTACTTAAATTGATTTTATTTTGTCAAACGCATTGAGGCGCTCCTTCTGACTCCTCAATCAGCTACCGCACTAGCAAATTTACATCGTTTTTGGT
This sequence comes from Stenoptilia bipunctidactyla, assembly GCA_944452665.1. Taxonomy (NCBI): domain Eukaryota; kingdom Metazoa; phylum Arthropoda; class Insecta; order Lepidoptera; family Pterophoridae; genus Stenoptilia; species Stenoptilia bipunctidactyla. The sequence continues at coordinate 100,120 of CALYBW010000222.1, read as the reverse complement.
GCATCGAAATCTGGGTTTTTGGTCTAAAACTTAAAAATTTAGTATAGTAACTCAGCGTTTTTATTGTTTATTCGTGTAGATCTCGTCGATACCTTCCTTCAGAGGGGTCGAACTCCGCAATCGGCTTGAAAATAAAAAAGTTATTTGCAACTAAACTCTAACCTAACCTAACCTAACCTGACCCAAACCTAACCTATCGTAGTTTACATAGTCATTTTGAAAATTTGTATTACTTAAATTGATTTTATTTTGTCAAACGCATTGAGGCGCTCCTTCTGACTCCTCAATCAGCTACCGCACTAGCAAATTTAAATCGTTTTTGGTGCATCGAAATCTGGGTTTTTGGTCTAAAACTTAAAAATTTAGTATAGTAACTCAGCGTTTTTATTGTTTATTCGTGTAGATCTCGTCGATACCTTCCTTCAGAGGGGTCGAACTCCGCAATCGGCTTGAAAATAAAAAAGTTATTTGCAACTAAACTCTAACCTAACCTAACCTAACCTGACCCAAACCTAACCTATCGTAGTTTACATAGTCATTTTGAAAATTTGTATTACTTAAATTGATTTTATTTTGTCAAACGCATTGAGGCGCTCCTTCTGACTCCTCAATCAGCTACCGCACTAGCAAATTTACATCGTTTTTGGTGCATCGAAATCTGGGTTTTTGGTCTAAAACTTAAAAATTTAGTATAGTAACTCAGCGTTTTTATTGTTTATTCGTGTAGATCTCGTCGATACCTTCCTTCAGAGGGGTCGAACTCCGCAATCGGCTTGAAGAATAAAAAAGTTATTTGCAACTAAACTCTAACCTAACCTAACCTAACCTGACCCAAACCTAACCTATCGTAGTTTACATAGTCATTTTGAAAATTTGTATTACTTAAATTGATTTTATTTTGTCAAACGCATTGAGGCGCTCCTTCTGACTCCTCAATCAGCTACCGCACTAGCAAATTTACATCGTTTTTGGTGCATCGAAATCTGGGTTTTTGGTCTAAAACTTAAAAATTTAGTATAGTAACTCAGCGTTTTTATTGTTTATTCGTGTAGATCTCGTCGATACCTTCCTTCAGAGGGGTCGAACTCCGCAATCGGCTTGAAAATAAAAAAGTTATTTGCAACTAAACTCTAACCTAACCTAACCTAACCTAACCTGACCCAAACCTAACCTATCGTAGTTTACATAGTCATTTTGAAAATTTGTATTACTTAAATTGATTTTATTTTGTCAAACGCATTGAGGCGCTCCTTCTGACTCCTCAATCAGCTACCGCACTAGCAAATTTAAATCGTTTTTGGTGCATCGAAATCTGGGTTTTTGGTCTAAAACTTAAAAATTTAGTACAGTAACTCAGCGTTTTTATTGTTTATTCGTGTAGATCTCGTCGATACCTTCCTTCAGAGGGGTCGAACTCCGCAATCGGCTTGAAAATAAAAAAGTTATTTGCAACTAAACTCTAACCTAACCTAACCTAACCTGACCCAAACCTAACCTATCGTAGTTTACATAGTCATTTTGAAAATTTGTATTACTTAAATTGATTTTATTTTGTCAAACGCATTGAGGCGCTCCTTCTGACTCCTCAATCAGCTACCGCACTAGCAAATTTACATCGTTTTTGGTGCATCGAAATCTGGGTTTTTGGTCTAAAACTTAAAAATTTAGTATAGTAACTCAGCGTTTTTATTGTTTATTCGTGTAGATCTCGTCGATACCTTCCTTCAGAGGGGTCGAACTCCGCAATCGGCTTGAAAATAAAAAAGTTATTTGCAACTAAACTCTAACCTAACCTAACCTAACCTGACCCAAACCTAACCTATCGTAGTTTACATAGTCATTTTGAAAATTTGTATTACTTAAATTGATTTTATTTTGTCAAACGCATTGAGGCGCTCCTTCTGACTCCTCAATCAGCTACCGCACTAGCAAATTTACATCGTTTTTGGTGCATCGAAATCTGGGTTTTTGGTCTAAAACTTAAAAATTTAGTATAGTAACTCAGCGTTTTTATTGTTTATTCGTGTAGATCTCGTCGATACCTTCCTTCAGAGGGGTCGAACTCCGCAATCGGCTTGAAAATAAAAAAGTTATTTGCAACTAAACTCTAACCTAACCTAACCTAACCTGACCCAAACCTAACCTATCGTAGTTTACATAGTCATTTTGAAAATTTGTATTACTTAAATTGATTTTATTTTGTTAAACGCATTGAGGCGCTCCTTCTGACTCCTCAATCAGCTACCGCACTAGCAAATTTACATCGTTTTTGGTGCATCGAAATCTGGGTTTTTGGTCTAAAACTTAAAAATTTAGTATAGTAACTCAGCGTTTTTATTGTTTATTCGTGTAGATCTCGTCGATACCTTCCTTCAGAGGGGTCGAACTCCGCAATCGGCTTGAAAATAAAAAAGTTATTTGCAACTAAACTCTAACCTAACCTAACCTAATCTGACCCAAACCTAACCTATCGTAGTTTACATAGTCATTTTGAAAATTTGTATTACTTAAATTGATTTTATTTTGTCAAACGCATTGAGGCGCTCCTTCTGACTCCTCAATCAGCTACCGCACTAGCAAATTTACATCGTTTTTGGTGCATCGAAATCTGGGTTTTTGGTCTAAAACTTAAAAATTTAGTATAGTAACTCAGCGTTTTTATTGTTTATTCGTGTAGATCTCGTCGATACCTTCCTTCAGAGGGGTCGAACTCCGCAATCGGCTTGAAAATAAAAAAGTTATTTGCAACTAAACTCTAACCTAACCTAACCTAACCTGACCCAAACCTAACCTATCGTAGTTTACATAGTCATTTTGAAAATTTGTATTACTTAAATTGATTTTATTTTGTCAAACGCATTGAGGCGCTCCTTCTGACTCCTCAATCAGCTACCGCACTAGCAAATTTACATCGTTTTTGGTGCATCGAAATCTGGGTTTTTGGTCTAAAACTTAAAAATTTAGTATAGTAACTCAGCGTTTTTATTGTTTATTCGTGTAGATCTCGTCGATACCTTCCTTCAGAGGGGTCGAACTCCGCAATCGGCTTGAAAATAAAAAAGTTATTTGCAACTAAACTCTAACCTAACCTAACCTAACCTGACCCAAACCTAACCTATCGTAGTTTACATAGTCATTTTGAAAATTTGTATTACTTAAATTGATTTTATTTTGTCAAACGCATTGAGGCGCTCCTTCTGACTCCTCAATCAGCTACCGCACTAGCAAATTTACATCGTTTTTGGTGCATCGAAATCTGGGTTTTTGGTCTAAAACTAAAAAATTTAGTATAGTAACTCAGCGTTTTTATTGTTTATTCGTGTAGATCTCGTCGATACCTTCCTTCAGAGGGGTCGAACTCCGCAATCGGCTTGAAAATAAAAAAGTTATTTGCAACTAAACTCTAACCTAACCTAACCTGACCCAAACCTAACCTATCGTAGTTTACATAGTCATTTTGAAAATTTGTATTACTTAAATTGATTTTATTTTGTCAAACGCATTGAGGCGCTCCTTCTGACTCCTCAATCAGCTACCGCACTAGCAAATTTACATCGTTTTTGGTGCATCGAAATCTGGGTTTTTGGTCTAAAACTTAAAAATTTAGTATAGTAACTCAGCGTTTTTATTGTTTATTCGTGTAGATCTCGTCGATACCTTCCTTCAGAGGGGTCGAACTCCGCAATCGGCTTGAAAATAAAAAAGTTATTTGCAACTAAACTCTAACCTAACCTTTTTTTTTTTTTTTTTTTTTTTTTACTTGAGGAAAACGTGCTATCACGTCCCCGACCGCCCAAGGGGGAGCAACGGGGTATGTGGGGATGATCCGGCAGAAGGCCAGACCTACCCACTAAAAACCTCAAGGTGTACCTCATCTGCCATAGATGGAGCCCACGGTACCGCCATTGGCATTACCCGCGAGCCCCGGCAGATTGCGCTCAGCCTTAGCCGAGCGCCCCCCACATGGGAAATGGTCCAGCACACGAAACCATTTCCCCACACATAGCCCTTATAGCCGCAGCAGGTCCCCTCACCCGCTACGGCTGGCTATCGGGAGGGAGAAGGTGAGCATATCTCCTTCTCCGTCCCCCCCTCCGCCTACGGCGGATCGGTGCCGAAGAGGCATCATCCTCCCGGCACCGCTCCGCCGCCTCCTTCTGCGACATTACGTCCTCGCAGAAGGAGGTCATGGCCGCCCAAGCCTCTCGACTCCCTAACATGGCTTTAACCACGCTAGGGAGCGAGAGGTCCTCTCCGACGACAGACGTCAACTCATGCCGCAGCCGACCCCACGCCGGACACACCACTAAGGTGTGTTCCGCCGTGTCGTCGGCCGCCCCACAATGGTGACACTCTGTCGTCACCTCCCTCCGGGCGACCCTGTGCAGGTAGTGACCGAAACAACCATGTCCGGTCAATACCTGCACAAGGCGGAAGGTCAGAGTCCCCCACCTTCGCTGCACCCACTCAACGAGGACCGGACGAATCGCATCGATCGTCCAGGCCCCGTAAGCGGGCGCGACGAGGGACTCTTCCCATCCCCTAAGGAGTGCCCTCCTGGCACTCCTGCGGACGCGCGCCACCTCCTCGGGACAGGGGCGCTCGCCCGCATCCCTCCTCCCGGCTCGGTACCGGTAAACGGCACCGAGCACTACCGCCTCGAGTTCCCACGGGGGGGCGCTTGCCAGGACGCAGGCAGCCCCGTGGGAAATCGAGCGGTATCCTCGCGATGCCCTCACCGCCATGACCCTCTGCGGCTTCCGCAGCAGGGCCCTATTTTGGCGGTTGAGGGCATCCTCCCAGATGGGCGCTCCGTAGAGGGCCATGCTTCCCACAATACCGAGGTAGAGCCTACGGCATGGGGAACCAGGCCCCCCCACGTTCGGCAGCAGCCGCCCCAGTGCAGCCACCGCCTTGATGAGCCGTTCGGCCAGCACCTTAAAATGCTGACCGAAGGCCCAGCGCCCATCTAGGATGAGGCCCAGATACCGCATTTCCCTCTTTAGGGGTATCCGGGTCCCATCCACCATCAGCGTCGCACCTGGAGGGGGACCCTGCCGAGGCCCATGAAACAGAAGGGCCTCGGTCTTCTCCAGCGCGACCCTGAGGCCCAACCTCCTTATGCGGCCCACCACTAGGGCCGCACCCTCCTCCATCCGAGTCACTGACTCGGCGAACGTCCTTCCCTGGGCCACTATGAGGGTATCGTCAGCGTAGCAGAATACGCCGACGTGGGGCGGCAGAACGCCTCTCAACACCCCGTCGTAGCCCAAGTTCCACAAGAGCGGACCGAGCACCGACCCTTGCGGAACCCCACACCTCATGGTTTGCCGCGTCAGTGACCCCCTCCCGTCGACGTAGATGACGTCCCTGTCCCGGAGGTAGTCCTCCAACAGCCGCCGTAGGTACAGAGGCACCCCGTGAAATCGGAGAGCCTCGAGTATTGCACCAAACGGCAGGCTGTTGAAGGCGTTGGCAATGTCCAAAGACACCGCCAACGACCTCTCCCCCCTCGCGGCACCTTCTGCGGTGAGGGCCTTCAGGGCAGAGACGGCGTCCAACGTCGACCGCCCCCGTCGGAACCCGAACTGCGCCTCGGACAGGTCAGGACCTACCCCCTCGAGGTGCTGGACAAGCCGGGATGCCAGAATAAATTCCAGCATCTTGGCCGTCTCATCCAGCAGAACCAAAGGCCGGAACGCCGACGGACTGTCAGGCGACCGGCCCTCTTTCCCGAGGAGGCAGAGCCTCCCGTCCTTCCAGAGCTTCGGAAACCGTCCGGTTCTCAGAGAGAGGTCGAACACTTTCCGAAGCTCGGATCCCAGAGTTTCCACCGCTACCTCTAGGATCCGTCCGGGCACTCCATCCGGTCCGGGGGCCGTCCTCTTCCTCCCCAAGCGGGAGATGGCATTCTCCATCTCGGCGTCCGAGATGGGGGGAACCTCAATCTCCCATGCCACTCCCGCTGGGGGAGGCAAGGAGTGGTCGGGGCTGTTAGGAAACAGCTCTCCCACGACCACCCTCAGGAACTCAGGCTGGAGAGTCTCAGTGAGGGGCCGTCCCATGGCCCGGAGTTTGTTCCGAGCCATCTTATAGGGACGCCCCCACGGGTCCCTGTTGAGACCCTCCAGGAGTTCCTCCCTGGCCCGCTCCTTAGCGGCGCAGATCGCCGCTTGCAATGCCTTCTTGGTGGCCTTGCAAGCGGCCACCCGCCGCGCCTCCTCCGCTTCGTCGCGGTGGCGCCGCCGGCGGTAGTGCGAACACTCCCGCCAAGCCCGACCGTGGGCGTCCCGGAGTTCAGCAATCTCCGGAGACCACCAGTACACGGCCTTGCGACCGCAGTGGACCCTCGCCCTGGGCATTGCCGCATCACACACCGCAGTCAAAGCGGCGCGGACGCGGCCTGCGCCCTCGTCCACCGAGGCCGGGGCAGTGCTCGGCGCACACCACGCCTGGACGACGGCCGCCTCAGCCGCTTTTTCGCGGTCAAGTCGGGCGATCGCCCAGCGCGGGAAGGCAGGGGGATGCCGTGGAGGCTCAGCTAGGTGCTGTTGGACGGCGACCTCGAACCGGATGTACCGATGGTCCGATAGGGTCACCGGGTCCACCAGCACCCGCCAATTGCACATCCTGTGTGCGATCGCAGGGGAGCAGAACGTAACGTCCACCCTGGACGATCCCTGCGGTCGCACACAAGTCGGCACTGTCCCTGTATTCAAGAGGGACAGTCCAGCCTCCACAGCCCATTCCCCGAGGGCCACGCCGAAACAGTTGGTGATGGTGTCACCCCACTGAAGCGACCTCGCATTAAGGTCGCCCATCAGAAGCAGTTGGTCGGGCCCCATACGCCCAACCAATGCGTGGAGGGAGTCCAAGTACTGCTCGTACTCACGTAGCGGCCTATTAGGGGAAAAGTAAACACCAATAATGGTGTACTCCCCCCACCTGACCGCCACGTATCCTGGACCCCTCTCCCTGAAAATCAGTGGGTGACACCCCCCCAGCCGCACGACGATGGCCACCGTGCCGTCTAAGGAGCAGGCCCAATGCGGTCGTGGAGCCACATAGTAAGGCTCCGCCACGACCGCCACTTCGATTTCCCACTGCGCCATAGCCTGCAGGAATAAATCCTGAGCAGCGGCGCAGTGGTTGAGGTTCCCCTGGAGGAAATTGAAGGACCTACTACCCATTACTCGGCCATTTCAACTTCCTCAGCCGCCTGTTGGGGCACCGCCGTTTGAGGAAGCCCGACACCGCGGACCCCTCTCTTTTTGACGGGGGGAGGGTTGCAACTCCTCCTCCCCATAACGTGGGCCGACGGGCACCCAACGTCAGCACATACCGCGCATCGTGTGACGGCAGTGCAGGCGGCGGCCCTGTGTCCCGGCTGTCCACACCGGTGACACAGGTCCGATCGGTCGACCGCTGACGGGCACGTGGCGCGGACATGCCCGATCCCCATGCACCTATAACAGCGCATGGGGCGCGCCTCGAGTGCCGTCACGGAGGCGGAACTCCAGCCGACAAGCAGGCGACCCGCTCCCACTATCTTTTTTGCCGCGGTGACAGGGCACCGGACAAAAATTGCGGCCATTCCCCGGACCGACGCCAGAAGTGCACCCGCCTTGACTTGCTCGGGTGCACATTCTCCCCTAGACGCAACTGCCGCCACCACATCCTCAGCGGTGACGGAGTCGTCCAGCCCCCCAATTCGCAGCTCGGCGAGCTTCTCCGGCCGGTCCACCTTTGCGACATCGGCAAGAACAGCTCGCAGCTTAGCCGCGAGCTGGTCCGCCTTGTCCCCACTTTGGGTGCCCGGGATCTCCAACATGCGGGCTCCCGTTGCAGACTCCCGGATCTTGACCGTGGCAATCCCTAAGTCAGCCAGCCGGATGCTCTGACGCGCAGCCAGAATTGCGTCTTTGTAGCTCACCCCTCTTTGGATGGCCTCTGGAAGCAGTGTAATTACCACTGCAGAGGACCTTGGAGGGGTAAGCTTCGGCTTAGCTACCGACGGGGCAGGAGGCGCGGGTGCCACAGCCGCCAACAGCCGCTGGGACTGGCTCGCCGGCTTTGCAGAGGACCTCACCACCTGCGTGTAGCTAGGGGAGGGCTGAGCCACCAGAGGAACCGCAGGAGGAGAAGAAGCCTTCTTCTTCTTCTTTTTGCCAACCACAGTCTTCCAAGGCTGCGCGGATGCCTCAGCCGGCAACGGAACATTTGGTTGCACTGGTGCAGGCCCCGGTTGAGGACGGGCTGGGACTGGGACCGATGCTTCGCGGGATTCATGTGCCAGCGGGGGCCGCAATTTCTCAGCTGGGAACAACGACTTGATGCCAGAGAGCTTGGCATCCATCATCGCCCCCAACGAGATCTGCAAATCCGGAAGCAATGCAGCTTTGAGTTCCTCCACTAGGTTGGTAGCGGAACGTGCGGCAGGCTGAGGAGACTCACGCTCCCTTCCCTCTTGGAAATCCCGTCTCAAGGCGGTGACTTCGGACTTTAGGTCCTCGACGTACCTCCTGAGACGGGCATTATCCCTACGGACATTGCGAATCTCATCCGCCTCCGTCCTCCTTGAGAGACTTTCCACCATGTCACTCAAGTCTCGTGCACAATCTCTGAACTCTTTCACATAGCTACCCTTCAGATGATTAGAAGTGGTAGCCAGTGACAAAATCCGTGCGACCCTTACACCTGCCCTCTCTCGAATCTGGTCAGCAGCCAGCGCCTCTACGTCCAGCTCTCCCATGACTGGAAGGGGCGGACTTACTGCGTCCTTGCGAAAGGTCAGCTTGAGAGGCTCCCCCTCTGCTTTTTTCAGCCTCTGTTTTTCGAGATTCCCCTTTTTGGGGGATCCGGCCTTCCCTTTTTTAACAGGGACAACATCCCTTGCCCTTGTTTGGGCCTGGCTGTCCGTCTCCGTCTCTGAGCCTGAAAGTTCAGTGCCAGAAGGAATGGCACTGAACTCCAAGCACCTCTTCTGGGGACCGCAGGAACTTCCAAGTTCGGAACCACTGCTTTCCCCAATCTCCATGGAGGAGGCCTTCCTTTGTGAACGGGTTCTAACTCCCGTACTTCCCACACTTCTCCCTATGCCTCCATCACGGCGTCTACTTATTCTTCCCTCATCAGGGACAGTAAAATCTCGGCTTTCGCAGCCAATGCCGTCTACGTCGTCACCACGTCCTACATGGAAGACAACTCCAGCCTTCTCAGGCACAACCCCAGCTCTGCCTTTACGGCTCTCATCAACTCCGCCCATCTCAGGCACTACATCTACTCCACCCTTCTCGGGCCCAACGTCTACTCCGCCCTTCTCGGGCACAACGTCCAGTGAAGATTGAATATCCATAAAAAATCCCACGAGTACCGCGTTCGTGATATTGACTTAGTCGAGGCAGTGACGCGGTGCCAAGGTCAACCCTAATTACGCCTGGGGGTCGGGAGGTACCCAGGGTTGGTCGCTAATTGGCAGAATTAACCCACTCTGCCACCTCCGAAGAGGCAACCGATCGCCGCGTTTCCCAGCGATCGGTCTTTCGGGGTTTTTTATAGAGGATGTCTCCTCACGGTCCGGGCGGTTAAGCCAAGACCCCCGTTCCATCAAAGCCGCGAGACATGATCCACGACACTTCGACGGGTTACGGTTTTGGTGGCAGTGACAATTTAATGACTACGCGACGGCAGTGTTAGTGCTCGCCACGCCTACCACCCCCTCACCCCGATACCACTGCCGCCCGCTACGGGTCAGACGCAAGGTACCGGAGGGGCACACTGCCGCCCGATACGGGACAGACGCAGCGCGCCACCATCGTAGGAGTGATTTGGCTTCACCCAGTCGCTGGATTGCGACGGGCTACTGAGCCCCCCCGCCACGACAAGGCACACTCCACTTGGGGGGGCAAAACTCTAACCTAACCTAACCTAACCTGACCCAAACCTAACCTATCGTAGTTTACATAGTCATTTTGAAAATTTGTATTACTTAAATTGATTTTATTTTGTCAAACGCATTGAGGCGCTCCTTCTGACTCCTCAATCAGCTACCGCACTAGCAAATTTACATCGTTTTTGGTGCATCGAAATCTGGGTTTTTGGTCTAAAACTTAAAAATTTAGTATAGTAACTCAGCGTTTTTATTGTTTATTCGTGTAGATCTCGTCGATACCTTCCTTCAGAGGGGTCGAACTCCGCAATCGGCTTGAAAATAAAAAAGTTATTTGCAACTAAACTCTAACCTAACCTAACCTAACCTGACCCAAACCTAACCTATCGTAGTTTACATAGTCATTTTGAAAATTTGTATTACTTAAATTGATTTTATTTTGTCAAACGCATTGAGGCGCTCCTTCTGACTCCTCAATCAGCTACCGCACTAGCAAATTTACATCGTTTTTGGTGCATCGAAATCTGGGTTTTTGGTCTAAAACTTAAAAATTTAGTATAGTAACTCAGCGTTTTTATTGTTTATTCGTGTAGATCTCGTCGATACCTTCCTTCAGAGGGGTCGAACTCCGCAATCGGCTTGAAAATAAAAAAGTTATTTGCAACTAAACTCTAACCTAACCTAACCTAACCTGACCCAAACCTAACCTATCGTAGTTTACATAGTCATTTTGAAAATTTGTATTACTTAAATTGATTTTATTTTGTCAAACGCATTGAGGCGCTCCTTCTGACTCCTCAATCAGCTACCGCACTAGCAAATTTACATCGTTTTTGGTGCATCGAAATCTGGGTTTTTGGTCTAAAACTTAAAAATTTAGTATAGTAACTCAGCGTTTTTATTGTTTATTCGTGTAGATCTCGTCGATACCTTCCTTCAGAGGGGTCGAACTCCGCAATCGGCTTGAAAATAAAAAAGTTATTTGCAACTAAACTCTAACCTAACCTGACCCAAACCTAACCTATCGTAGTTTACATAGTCATTTTGAAAATTTGTATTACTTAAATTGATTTTATTTTGTCAAACGCATTGAGGCGCTCCTTCTGACTCCTCAATCAGCTACCGCACTAGCAAATTTACATCGTTTTTGGTGCATCGAAATCTGGGTTTTTGGTCTAAAACTTAAAAATTTAGTATAGTAACTCAGCGTTTTTATTGTTTATTCGTGTAGATCTCGTCGATACCTTCCTTCAGAGGGGTCGAACTCCGCAATCGGCTTGAAAATAAAAAAGTTATTTGCAACTAAACTCTAACCTAACCTAACCTAACCTGACCCAAACCTAACCTATCGTAGTTTACATAGTCATTTTGAAAATTTGTATTACTTAAATTGATTTTATTTTGTCAAACGCATTGAGGCGCTCCTTCTGACTCCTCAATCAGCTACCGCACTAGCAAATTTACATCGTTTTTGGTGCATCGAAATCTGGGTTTTTGGTCTAAAACTTAAAAATTTAGTATAGTAACTCAGCGTTTTTATTGTTTATTCGTGTAGATCTCGTCGATACCTTCCTTCAGAGGGGTCGAACTCCGCAATCGGCTTGAAAATAAAAAAGTTATTTGCAACTAAACTCTAACCTAACCTAACCTAACCTGACCCAAACCTAACCTATCGTAGTTTACATAGTCATTTTGAAAATTTGTATTACTTAAATTGATTTTATTTTGTCAAACGCATTGAGGCGCTCCTTCTGACTCCTCAATCAGCTACCGCACTAGCAAATTTAAATCGTTTTTGGTGCATCGAAATCTGGGTTTTTGGTCTAAAACTTAAAAATTTAGTATAGTAACTCAGCGTTTTTATTGTTTATTCGTGTAGATCTCGTCGATACCTTCCTTCAGAGGGGTCGAACTCCGCAATCGGCTTGAAAATAAAAAAGTTATTTGCAACTAAACTCTAACCTAACCTAACCTAACCTGACCCAAACCTAACCTATCGTAGTTTACATAGTCATTTTGAAAATTTGTATTACTTAAATTGATTTTATTTTGTCAAACGCATTGAGGCGCTCCTTCTGACTCCTCAATCAGCTACCGCACTAGCAAATTTAAATCGTTTTTGGTGCATCGAAATCTGGGTTTTTGGTCTAAAACTTAAAAATTTAGTATAGTAACTCAGCGTTTTTATTGTTTATTCGTGTAGATCTCGTCGATACCTTCCTTCAGAGGGGTCGAACTCCGCAATCGGCTTGAAAATAAAAAAGTTATTTGCAACTAAACTCTAACCTAACCTAACCTAACCTGACCCAAACCTAACCTATCGTAGTTTACATAGTCATTTTGAAAATTTGTATTACTTAAATTGATTTTATTTTGTCAAACGCATTGAGGCGCTCCTTCTGACTCCTCAATCAGCTACCGCACTAGCAAATTTACATCGTTTTTGGTGCATCGAAATCTGGGTTTTTGGTCTAAAACTTAAAAATTTAGTATAGTAACTCAGCGTTTTTATTGTTTATTCGTGTAGATCTCGTCGATACCTTCCTTCAGAGGGGTCGAACTCCGCAATCGGCTTGAAAATAAAAAAGTTATTTGCAACTAAACTCTAACCTAACCTAACCTAACCTGACCCAAACCTAACCTATCGTAGTTTACATAGTCATTTTGAAAATTTGTATTACTTAAATTGATTTTATTTTGTCAAACGCATTGAGGCGCTCCTTCTGACTCCTCAATCAGCTACCGCACTAGCAAATTTAAATCGTTTTTGGTGCATCGAAATCTGGGTTTTTGGTCTAAAACTTAAAAATTTAGTATAGTAACTCAGCGTTTTTATTGTTTATTCGTGTAGATCTCGTCGATACCTTCCTTCAGAGGGGTCGAACTCCGCAATCGGCTTGAAAATAAAAAAGTTATTTGCAACTAAACTCTAACCTAACCTAACCTAACCTGACCCAAACCTAACCTATCGTAGTTTACATAGTCATTTTGAAAATTTGTATTACTTAAATTGATTTTATTTTGTCAAACGCATTGAGGCGCTCCTTCTGACTCCTCAATCAGCTACCGCACTAGCAAATTTAAATCGTTTTTGGTGCATCGAAATCTGGGTTTTTGGTCTAAAACTTAAAAATTTAGTATAGTAACTCAGCGTTTTTATTGTTTATTCGTGTAGATCTCGTCGATACCTTCCTTCAGAGGGGTCGAACTCCGCAATCGGCTTGAAAATAAAAAAGTTATTTGCAACTAAACTCTAACCTAACCTAACCTAACCTGACCCAAACCTAACCTATCGTAGTTTACATAGTCATTTTGAAAATTTGTATTACTTAAATTGATTTTATTTTGTCAAACGCATTGAGGCGCTCCTTCTGACTCCTCAATCAGCTACCGCACTAGCAAATTTAAATCGTTTTTGGTGCATCGAAATCTGGGTTTTTGGTCTAAAACTTAAAAATTTAGTATAGTAACTCAGCGTTTTTATTGTTTATTCGTGTAGATCTCGTCGATACCTTCCTTCAGAGGGGTCGAACTCCGCAATCGGCTTGAAAATAAAAAAGTTATTTGCAACTAAACTCTAACCTAACCTAACCTAACCTGACCCAAACCTAACCTATCGTAGTTTACATAGTCATTTTGAAAATTTGTATTACTTAAATTGATTTTATTTTGTCAAACGCATTGAGGCGCTCCTTCTGACTCCTCAATCAGCTACCGCACTAGCAAATTTACATCGTTTTTGGTGCATCGAAATCTGGGTTTTTGGTCTAAAACTTAAAAATTTAGTATAGTAACTCAGCGTTTTTATTGTTTATTCGTGTAGATCTCGTCGATACCTTCCTTCAGAGGGGTCGAACTCCGCAATCGGCTTGAAAATAAAAAAGTTATTTGCAACTAAACTCTAACCTAACCTAACCTAACCTGACCCAAACCTAACCTATCGTAGTTTACATAGTCATTTTGAAAATTTGTATTACTTAAATTGATTTTATTTTGTCAAACGCATTGAGGCGCTCCTTCTGACTCCTCAATCAGCTACCGCACTAGCAAATTTAAATCGTTTTTGGTGCATCGAAATCTGGGTTTTTGGTCTAAAACTTAAAAATTTAGTATAGTAACTCAGCGTTTTTATTGTTTATTCGTGTAGATCTCGTCGATACCTTCCTTCAGAGGGGTCGAACTCCGCAATCGGCTTGAAAATAAAAAAGTTATTTGCAACTAAACTCTAACCTAACCTAACCTAACCTGACCCAAACCTAACCTATCGTAGTTTACATAGTCATTTTGAAAATTTGTATTACTTAAATTGATTTTATTTTGTCAAACGCATTGAGGCGCTCCTTCTGACTCCTCAATCAGCTACCGCACTAGCAAATTTACATCGTTTTTGGTGCATCGAAATCTGGGTTTTTGGTCTAAAACTTAAAAATTTAGTATAGTAACTCAGCGTTTTTATTGTTTATTCGTGTAGATCTCGTCGATACCTTCCTTCAGAGGGGTCGAACTCCGCAATCGGCTTGAAAATAAAAAAGTTATTTGCAACTAAACTCTAACCTAACCTAACCTAACCTGACCCAAACCTAACCTATCGTAGTTTACATAGTCATTTTGAAAATTTGTATTACTTAAATTGATTTTATTTTGTCAAACGCATTGAGGCGCTCCTTCTGACTCCTCAATCAGCTACCGCACTAGCAAATTTACATCGTTTTTGGTGCATCGAAATCTGGGTTTTTGGTCTAAAACTTAAAAATTTAGTAAAGTAACTCAGCGTTTTTATTGTTTATTCGTGTAGATCTCGTCAATACCTTCCTTCAGAGGGGTCGAACTCCGCAATCGGCTTGAAAATAAAAAAGTTATTTGCAACTAAACTCTAACCTAACCTAACCTAACCTGACCCAAACCTAACCTATCGTAGTTTACATAGTCATTTTGAAAATTTGTATTACTTAAATTGATTTTATTTTGTCAAACGCATTGAGGCGCTCCTTCTGACTCCTCAATCAGCTACCGCACTAGCAAATTTAAATCGTTTTTGGTGCATCGAAATCTGGGTTTTTGGTCTAAAACTTAAAAATTTAGTATAGTAACTCAGCGTTTTTATTGTTTATTCGTGTAGATCTCGTCGATACCTTCCTTCAGAGGGGTCGAACTCCGCAATCGGCTTGAAAATAAAAAAGTTATTTGCAACTAAACTCTAACCTAACCTAACCTAACCTGACCCAAACCTAACCTATCGTAGTTTACATAGTCATTTTGAAAATTTGTATTACTTAAATTGATTTTATTTTGTCAAACGCATTGAGGCGCTCCTTCTGACTCCTCAATCAGCTACCGCACTAGCAAATTTACATCGTTTTTGGTGCATCGAAATCTGGGTTTTTGGTCTAAAACTTAAAAATTTAGTATAGTAACTCAGCGTTTTTATTGTTTATTCGTGTAGATCTCGTCGATACCTTCCTTCAGAGGGGTCGAACTCCGCAATCGGCTTGAAAATAAAAAAGTTATTTGCAACTAAACTCTAACCTAACCTGACCCAAACCTAACCTATCGTAGTTTACATAGTCATTTTGAAAATTTGTATTACTTAAATTGATTTTATTTTGTCAAACGCATTGAGGCGCTCCTTCTGACTCCTCAATCAGCTACCGCACTAGCAAATTTACATCGTTTTTGGTGCATCGAAATCTGGGTTTTTGGTCTAAAACTTAAAAATTTAGTATAGTAACTCAGCGTTTTTATTGTTTATTCGTGTAGATCTCGTCGATACCTTCCTTCAGAGGGGTCGAACTCCGCAATCGGCTTGAAAATAAAAAAGTTATTTGCAACTAAACTCTAACCTAACCTAACCTAACCTGACCCAAACCTAACCTATCGTAGTTTACATAGTCATTTTGAAAATTTGTATTACTTAAATTGATTTTATTTTGTCAAACGCATTGAGGCGCTCCTTCTGACTCCTCAATCAGCTACCGCACTAGCAAATTTACATCGTTTTTGGTGCATCGAAATCTGGGTTTTTGGTCTAAAACTTAAAAATTTAGTATAGTAACTCAGCGTTTTTATTGTTTATTCGTGTAGATCTCGTTGATACCTTCCTTCAGAGGGGTCGAACTCCGCAATCGGCTTGAAAATAAAAAAGTTATTTGCAACTAAACTCTAACCTAACCTAACCTAACCTGACCCAAACCTAACCTATCGTAGTTTACATAGTCATTTTGAAAATTTGTATTACTTAAATTGATTTTATTTTGTCAAACGCATTGAGGCGCTCCTTCTGACTCCTCAATCAGCTACCGCACTAGCAAATTTAAATCGTTTTTGGTGCATCGAAATCTGGGTTTTTGGTCTAAAACTTAAAAATTTAGTATAGTAACTCAGCGTTTTTATTGTTTATTCGTGTAGATCTCGTCGATACCTTCCTTCAGAGGGGTCGAACTCCGCAATCGGCTTGAAAACAAAAAAGTTATTTGCAACTAAACTCTAACCTAACCTAACCTAACCTGACCCAAACCTAACCTATCGTAGTTTACATAGTCATTTTGAAAATTTGTATTACTTAAATTGATTTTATTTTGTCAAACGCATTGAGGCGCTCCTTCTGACTCCTCAATCAGCTACCGCACTAGCAAATTTACATCGTTTTTGGTGCATCGAAATCTGGGTTTTTGGTCTAAAACTTAAAAATTTAGTATAGTAACTCAGCGTTTTTATTGTTTATTCGTGTAGATCTCGTCGATACCTTCCTTCAGAGGGGTCGAACTCCGCAATCGGCTTGAAAATAAAAAAGTTATTTGCAACTAAACTCTAACCTAACCTAACCTAACCTGACCCAAACCTAACCTATCGTAGTTTACATAGTCATTTTGAAAATTTGTATTACTTAAATTGATTTTATTTTGTCAAACGCATTGAGGCGCTCCTTCTGACTCCTCAATCAGCTACCGCACTAGCAAATTTACATCGTTTTTGGTGCATCGAAATCTGGGTTTTTGGTCTAAAACTTAAAAATTTAGTATAGTAACTCAGCGTTTTTATTGTTTATTCGTGTAGATCTCGTCGATACCTTCCTTCAGAGGGGTCGAACTCCGCAATCGGCTTGAAAATAAAAAAGTTATTTGCAACTAAACTCTAACCTAACCTAACCTAACCTGACCCAAACCTAACCTATCGTAGTTTACATAGTCATTTTGAAAATTTGTATTACTTAAATTGATTTTATTTTGTCAAACGCATTGAGGCGCTCCTTCTGACTCCTCAATCAGCTACCGCACTAGCAAATTTACATCGTTTTTGGTGCATCGAAATCTGGGTTTTTGGTCTAAAACTTAAAAATTTAGTATAGTAACTCAGCGTTTTTATTGTTTATTCGTGTAGATCTCGTCGATACCTTCCTTCAGAGGGGTCGAACTCCGCAATCGGCTTGAAAATAAAAAAGTTATTTGCAACTAAACTCTAACCTAACCTAACCTAACCTGACCCAAACCTAACCTATCGTAGTTTACATAGTCATTTTGAAAATTTGTATTACTTAAATTGATTTTATTTTGTCAAACGCATTGAGGCGCTCCTTCTGACTCCTCAATCAGCTACCGCACTAGCAAATTTACATCGTTTTTGGTGCATCGAAATCTGGGTTTTTGGTCTAAAACTTAAAAATTTAGTATAGTAACTCAGCGTTTTTATTGTTTATTCGTGTAGATCTCGTCGATACCTTCCTTCAGAGGGGTCGAACTCCGCAATCGGCTTGAAAATAAAAAAGTTATTTGCAACTAAACTCTAACCTAACCTAACCTGACCCAAACCTAACCTATCGTAGTTTACATAGTCATTTTGAAAATTTGTATTACTTAAATTGATTTTATTTTGTCAAACGCATTGAGGCGCTCCTTCTGACTCCTCAATCAGCTACCGCACTAGCAAATTTAAATCGTTTTTGGTGCATCGAAATCTGGGTTTTTGGTCTAAAACTTAAAAATTTAGTATAGTAACTCAGCGTTTTTATTGTTTATTCGTGTAGATCTCGTCGATACCTTCCTTCAGAGGGGTCGAACTCCGCAATCGGCTTGAAAATAAAAAAGTTATTTGCAACTAAACTCTAACCTAACCTAACCTAACCTGACCCAAACCTAACCTATCGTAGTTTACATAGTCATTTTGAAAATTTGTATTACTTAAATTGATTTTATTTTGTCAAACGCATTGAGGCGCTCCTTCTGACTCCTCAATCAGCTACCGCACTAGCAAATTTAAATCGTTTTTGGTGCATCGAAATCTGGGTTTTTGGTCTAAAACTTAAAAATTTAGTATAGTAACTCAGCGTTTTTATTGTTTATTCGTGTAGATCTCGTCGATACCTTCCTTCAGAGGGGTCGAACTCCGCAATCGGCTTGAAAATAAAAAAGTTATTTGCAACTAAACTCTAACCTAACCTAACCTAACCTGACCCAAACCTAACCTATCGTAGTTTACATAGTCATTTTGAAAATTTGTATTACTTAAATTGATTTTATTTTGTCAAACGCATTGAGGCGCTCCTTCTGACTCCTCAATCAGCTACCGCACTAGCAAATTTACATCGTTTTTGGTGCATCGAAATCTGGGTTTTTGGTCTAAAACTTAAAAATTTAGTATAGTAACTCAGCGTTTTTATTGTTTATTCGTGTAGATCTCGTCGATACCTTCCTTCAGAGGGGTCGAACTCCGCAATCGGCTTGAAAATAAAAAAGTTATTTGCAACTAAACTCTAACCTAACCTAACCTGACCCAAACCTAACCTATCGTAGTTTACATAGTCATTTTGAAAATTTGTATTACTTAAATTGATTTTATTTTGTCAAACGCATTGAGGCGCTCCTTCTGACTCCTCAATCAGCTACCGCACTAGCAAATTTAAATCGTTTTTGGTGCATCGAAATCTGGGTTTTTGGTCTAAAACTTAAAAATTTAGTATAGTAACTCAGCGTTTTTATTGTTTATTCGTGTAGATCTCGTCGATACCTTCCTTCAGAGGGGTCGAACTCCGCAATCGGCTTGAAAATAAAAAAGTTATTTGCAACTAAACTCTAACCTAACCTAACCTAACCTGACCCAAACCTAACCTATCGTAGTTTACATAGTCATTTTGAAAATTTGTATTACTTAAATTGATTTTATTTTGTCAAACGCATTGAGGCGCTCCTTCTGACTCCTCAATCAGCTACCGCACTAGCAAATTTAAATCGTTTTTGGTGCATCGAAATCTGGGTTTTTGGTCTAAAACTTAAAAATTTAGTATAGTAACTCAGCGTTTTTATTGTTTATTCGTGTAGATCTCGTCGATACCTTCCTTCAGAGGGGTCGAACTCCGCAATCGGCTTGAAAATAAAAAAGTTATTTGCAACTAAACTCTAACCTAACCTAACCTAACCTGACCCAAACCTAACCTATCGTAGTTTACATAGTCATTTTGAAAATTTGTATTACTTAAATTGATTTTATTTTGTCAAACGCATTGAGGCGCTCCTTCTGACTCCTCAATCAGCTACCGCACTAGCAAATTTACATCGTTTTTGGTGCATCGAAATCTGGGTTTTTGGTCTAAAACTTAAAAATTTAGTATAGTAACTCAGCGTTTTTATTGTTTATTCGTGTAGATCTCGTCGATACCTTCCTTCAGAGGGGTCGAACTCCGCAATCGGCTTGAAAATAAAAAAGTTATTTGCAACTAAACTCTAACCTAACCTAACCTAACCTGACCCAAACCTAACCTATCGTAGTTTACATAGTCATTTTGAAAATTTGTATTACTTAAATTGATTTTATTTTGTCAAACGCATTGAGGCGCTCCTTCTGACTCCTCAATCAGCTACCGCACTAGCAAATTTACATCGTTTTTGGTGCATCGAAATCTGGGTTTTTGGTCTAAAACTTAAAAATTTAGTATAGTAACTCAGCGTTTTTATTGTTTATTCGTGTAGATCTCGTCGATACCTTCCTTCAGAGGGGTCGAACTCCGCAATCGGCTTGAAAATAAAAAAGTTATTTGCAACTAAACTCTAACCTAACCTAACCTAACCTGACCCAAACCTAACCTATCGTAGTTTACATAGTCATTTTGAAAATTTGTATTACTTAAATTGATTTTATTTTGTCAAACGCATTGAGGCGCTCCTTCTGACTCCTCAATCAGCTACCGCACTAGCAAATTTACATCGTTTTTGGTGCATCGAAATCTGGGTTTTTGGTCTAAAACATAAAAATTTAGTATAGTAACTCAGCGTTTTTATTGTTTATTCGTGTAGATCTCGTCGATACCTTCCTTCAGAGGGGTCGAACTCCGCAATCGGCTTGAAAATAAAAAAGTTATTTGCAACTAAACTCTAACCTAACCTAACCTAACCTGACCCAAACCTAACCTATCGTAGTTTACATAGTCATTTTGAAAATTTGTATTACTTAAATTGATTTTATTTTGTCAAACGCATTGAGGCGCTCCTTCTGACTCCTCAATCAGCTACCGCACTAGCAAATTTAAATCGTTTTTGGTGCATCGAAATCTGGGTTTTTGGTCTAAAACTTAAAAATTTAGTATAGTAACTCAGCGTTTTTATTGTTTATTCGTGTAGATCTCGTCGATACCTTCCTTCAGAGGGGTCGAACTCCGCAATCGGCTTGAAAATAAAAAAGTTATTTGCAACTAAACTCTAACCTAACCTAACCTAACCTGACCCAAACCTAACCTATCGTAGTTTACATAGTCATTTTGAAAATTTGTATTACTTAAATTGATTTTATTTTGTCAAACGCATTGAGGCGCTCCTTCTGACTCCTCAATCAGCTACCGCACTAGCAAATTTACATCGTTTTTGGTGCATCGAAATCTGGGTTTTTGGTCTAAAACTTAAAAATTTAGTATAGTAACTCAGCGTTTTTATTGTTTATTCGTGTAGATCTCGTCGATACCTTCCTTCAGAGGGGTCGAACTCCGCAATCGGCTTGAAAATAAAAAAGTTATTTGCAACTAAACTCTAACCTAACCTAACCTAACCTGACCCAAACCTAACCTATCGTAGTTTACATAGTCATTTTGAAAATTTGTATTACTTAAATTGATTTTATTTTGTCAAACGCATTGAGGCGCTCCTTCTGACTCCTCAATCAGCTACCGCACTAGCAAATTTACATCGTTTTTGGTGCATCGAAATCTGGGTTTTTGGTCTAAAACTTAAAAATTTAGTATAGTAACTCAGCGTTTTTATTGTTTATTCGTGTAGATCTCGTCGATACCTTCCTTCAGAGGGGTCGAACTCCGCAATCGGCTTGAAAATAAAAAAGTTATTTGCAACTAAACTCTAACCTAACCTAACCTAACCTGACCCAAACCTAACCTATCGTAGTTTACATAGTCATTTTGAAAATTTGTATTACTTAAATTGATTTTATTTTGTCAAACGCATTGAGGCGCTCCTTCTGACTCCTCAATCAGCTACCGCACTAGCAAATTTACATCGTTTTTGGTGCATCGAAATCTGGGTTTTTGGTCTAAAACTTAAAAATTTAGTATAGTAACTCAGCGTTTTTATTGTTTATTCGTGTAGATCTCGTCGATACCTTCCTTCAGAGGGGTCGAACTCCGCAATCGGCTTAAAAATAAAAAAGTTATTTGCAACTAAACTCTAACCTAACCTAACCTAACCTGACCCAAACCTAACCTATCGTAGTTTACATAGTCATTTTGAAAATTTGTATTACTTAAATTGATTTTATTTTGTCAAACGCATTGAGGCGCTCCTTCTGACTCCTCAATCAGCTACCGCACTAGCAAATTTAAATCGTTTTTGGTGCATCGAAATCTGGGTTTTTGGTCTAAAACTTAAAAATTTAGTATAGTAACTCAGCGTTTTTATTGTTTATTCGTGTAGATCTCGTCGATACCTTCCTTCAGAGGGGTCGAACTCCGCAATCGGCTTGAAAATAAAAAAGTTATTTGCAACTAAACTCTAACCTAACCTAACCTAACCTGACCCAAACCTAACCTATCGTAGTTTACATAGTCATTTTGAAAATTTGTATTACTTAAATTGATTTTATTTTGTCAAACGCATTGAGGCGCTCCTTCTGACTCCTCAATCAGCTACCGCACTAGCAAATTTACATCGTTTTTGGTGCATCGAAATCTGGGTTTTTGGTCTAAAACTTAAAAATTTAGTATAGTAACTCAGCGTTTTTATTGTTTATTCGTGTAGATCTCGTCGATACCTTCCTTCAGAGGGGTCGAACTCCGCAATCGGCTTGAAAATAAAAAAGTTATTTGCAACTAAACTCTAACCTAACCTAACCTAACCTGACCCAAACCTAACCTATCGTAGTTTACATAGTCATTTTGAAAATTTGTATTACTTAAATTGATTTTATTTTGTCAAACGCATTGAGGCGCTCCTTCTGACTCCTCAATCAGCTACCGCACTAGCAAATTTACATCGTTTTTGGTGCATCGAAATCTGGGTTTTTGGTCTAAAACTTAAAAATTTAGTATAGTAACTCAGCGTTTTTATTGTTTATTCGTGTAGATCTCGTCGATACCTTCCTTCAGAGGGGTCGAACTCCGCAATCGGCTTGAAAATAAAAAAGTTATTTGCAACTAAACTCTAACCTAACCTAACCTAACCTGACCCAAACCTAACCTATCGTAGTTTACATAGTCATTTTGAAAATTTGTATTACTTAAATTGATTTTATTTTGTCAAACGCATTGAGGCGCTCCTTCTGACTCCTCAATCAGCTACCGCACTAGCAAATTTAAATCGTTTTTGGTGCATCGAAATCTGGGTTTTTGGTCTAAAACTTAAAAATTTAGTATAGTAACTCAGCGTTTTTATTGTTTATTCGTGTAGATCTCGTCGATACCTTCCTTCAGAGGGGTCGAACTCCGCAATCGGCTTGAAAATAAAAAAGTTATTTGCAACTAAACTCTAACCTAACCTAACCTAACCTGACCCAAACCTAACCTATCGTAGTTTACATAGTCATTTTGAAAATTTGTATTACTTAAATTGATTTTATTTTGTCAAACGCATTGAGGCGCTCCTTCTGACTCCTCAATCAGCTACCGCACTAGCAAATTTACATCGTTTTTGGTGCATCGAAATCTGGGTTTTTGGTCTAAAACTTAAAAATTTAGTATAGTAACTCAGCGTTTTTATTGTTTATTCGTGTAGATCTCGTCGATACCTTCCTTCAGAGGGGTCGAACTCCGCAATCGGCTTGAAAATAAAAAAGTTATTTGCAACTAAACTCTAACCTAACCTAACCTAACCTGACCCAAACCTAACCTATCGTAGTTTACATAGTCATTTTGAAAATTTGTATTACTTAAATTGATTTTATTTTGTCAAACGCATTGAGGCGCTCCTTCTGACTCCTCAATCAGCTACCGCACTAGCAAATTTACATCGTTTTTGGTGCATCGAAATCTGGGTTTTTGGTCTAAAACTTAAAAATTTAGTATTCAGCGTTTTTATTGTTTATTCGTGTAGATCTCGTCGATACCTTCCTTCAGAGGGGTCGAACTCCGCAATCGGCTTGAAAATAAAAAAGTTATTTGCAACTAAACTCTAACCTAACCTAACCTAACCTGACCCAAACCTAACCTATCGTAGTTTACATAGTCATTTTGAAAATTTGTATTACTTAAATTGATTTTATTTTGTCAAACGCATTGAGGCGCTCCTTCTGACTCCTCAATCAGCTACCGCACTAGCAAATTTACATCGTTTTTGGTGCATCGAAATCTGGGTTTTTGGTCTAAAACTTAAAAATTTAGTATAGTAACTCAGCGTTTTTATTGTTTATTCGTGTAGATCTCGTCGATACCTTCCTTCAGAGGGGTCGAACTCCGCAATCGGCTTGAAAATAAAAAAGTTATTTGCAACTAAACTCTAACCTAACCTAACCTAACCTGACCCAAACCTAACCTATCGTAGTTTACATAGTCATTTTGAAAATTTGTATTACTTAAATTGATTTTATTTTGTCAAACGCATTGAGGCGCTCCTTCTGACTCCTCAATCAGCTACCGCACTAGCAAATTTACATCGTTTTTGGTGCATCGAAATCTGGGTTTTTGGTCTAAAACTTAAAAATTTAGTACAGTAACTCAGCGTTTTTATTGTTTATTCGTGTAGATCTCGTCGATACCTTCCTTCAGAGGGGTCGAACTCCGCAATCGGCTTGAAAATAAAAAAGTTATTTGCAACTAAACTCTAACCTAACCTAACCTAACCTGACCCAAACCTAACCTATCGTAGTTTACATAGTCATTTTGAAAATTTGTATTACTTAAATTGATTTTATTTTGTCAAACGCATTGAGGCGCTCCTTCTGACTCCTCAATCAGCTACCGCACTAGCAAATTTACATCGTTTTTGGTGCATCGAAATCTGGGTTTTTGGTCTAAAACTTAAAAATTTAGTATAGTAACTCAGCGTTTTTATTGTTTATTCGTGTAGATCTCGTCGATACCTTCCTTCAGAAGGGTCGAACTCCGCAATCGGCTTGAAAACAAAAAAGTTATTTGCAACTAAACTCTAACCTAACCTAACCTAACCTGACCCAAACCTAACCTATCGTAGTTTACATAGTCATTTTGAAAATTTGTATTACTTAAATTGATTTTATTTTGTCAAACGCATTGAGGCGCTCCTTCTGACTCCTCAATCAGCTACCGCACTAGCAAATTTACATCGTTTTTGGTGCATCGAAATCTGGGTTTTTGGTCTAAAACTTAAAAATTTAGTATAGTAACTCAGCGTTTTTATTGTTTATTCGTGTAGATCTCGTCGATACCTTCCTTCAGAGGGGTCGAACTCCGCAATCGGCTTGAAAATAAAAAAGTTATTTGCAACTAAACTCTAACCTAACCTAACCTAACCTGACCCAAACCTAACCTATCGTAGTTTACATAGTCATTTTGAAAATTTGTATTACTTAAATTGATTTTATTTTGTCAAACGCATTGAGGCGCTCCTTCTGACTCCTCAATCAGCTACCGCACTAGCAAATTTACATCGTTTTTGGTGCATCGAAATCTGGGTTTTTGGTCTAAAACTTAAAAATTTAGTACAGTAACTCAGCGTTTTTATTGTTTATTCGTGTAGATCTCGTCGATACCTTCCTTCAGAGGGGTCGAACTCCGCAATCGGCTTGAAAATAAAAAAGTTAT
This sequence comes from Stenoptilia bipunctidactyla, assembly GCA_944452665.1. Classification (NCBI taxonomy): domain Eukaryota; kingdom Metazoa; phylum Arthropoda; class Insecta; order Lepidoptera; family Pterophoridae; genus Stenoptilia; species Stenoptilia bipunctidactyla. The sequence continues at coordinate 75,029 of CALYBW010000222.1, read as the reverse complement.
TTGCAACTAAACTCTAACCTAACCTAACCTAATCTGACCCAAACCTAACCTATCGTAGTTTACATAGTCATTTTGAAAATTTGTATTACTTAAATTGATTTTATTTTGTCAAACGCATTGAGGCGCTCCTTCTGACTCCTCAATCAGCTACCGCACTAGCAAATTTACATCGTTTTTGGTGCATCGAAATCTGGGTTTTTGGTCTAAAACTTAAAAATTTAGTATAGTAACTCAGCGTTTTTATTGTTTATTCGTGTAGATCTCGTCGATACCTTCCTTCAGAGGGGTCGAACTCCGCAATCGGCTTGAAAATAAAAAAGTTATTTGCAACTAAACTCTAACCTAACCTAACCTAACCTGACCCAAACCTAACCTATCGTAGTTTACATAGTCATTTTGAAAATTTGTATTACTTAAATTGATTTTATTTTGTCAAACGCATTGAGGCGCTCCTTCTGACTCCTCAATCAGCTACCGCACTAGCAAATTTACATCGTTTTTGGTGCATCGAAATCTGGGTTTTTGGTCTAAAACTTAAAAATTTAGTATAGTAACTCAGCGTTTTTATTGTTTATTCGTGTAGATCTCGTCGATACCTTCCTTCAGAGGGGTCGAACTCCGCAATCGGCTTGAAAATAAAAAAGTTATTTGCAACTAAACTCTAACCTAACCTAACCTAACCTGACCCAAACCTAACCTATCGTAGTTTACATAGTCATTTTGAAAATTTGTATTACTTAAATTGATTTTATTTTGTCAAACGCATTGAGGCGCTCCTTCTGACTCCTCAATCAGCTACCGCACTAGCAAATTTACATCGTTTTTGGTGCATCGAAATCTGGGTTTTTGGTCTAAAACTTAAAAATTTAGTATAGTAACTCAGCGTTTTTATTGTTTATTCGTGTAGATCTCGTCGATACCTTCCTTCAGAGGGGTCGAACTCCGCAATCGGCTTGAAAATAAAAAAGTTATTTGCAACTAAACTCTAACCTAACCTAACCTAACCTGACCCAAACCTAACCTATCGTAGTTTACATAGTCATTTTGAAAATTTGTATTACTTAAATTGATTTTATTTTGTCAAACGCATTGAGGCGCTCCTTCTGACTCCTCAATCAGCTACCGCACTAGCAAATTTACATCGTTTTTGGTGCATCGAAATCTGGGTTTTTGGTCTAAAACTTAAAAATTTAGTATAGTAACTCAGCGTTTTTATTGTTTATTCGTGTAGATCTCGTCGATACCTTCCTTCAGAGGGGTCGAACTCCGCAATCGGCTTGAAAATAAAAAAGTTATTTGCAACTAAACTCTAACCTAACCTAACCTAACCTGACCCAAACCTAACCTATCGTAGTTTACATAGTCATTTTGAAAATTTGTATTACTTAAATTGATTTTATTTTGTCAAACGCATTGAGGCGCTCCTTCTGACTCCTCAATCAGCTACCGCACTAGCAAATTTACATCGTTTTTGGTGCATCGAAATCTGGGTTTTTGGTCTAAAACTTAAAAATTTAGTATAGTAACTCAGCGTTTTTATTGTTTATTCGTGTAGATCTCGTCGATACCTTCCTTCAGAGGGGTCGAACTCCGCAATCGGCTTGAAAATAAAAAAGTTATTTGCAACTAAACTCTAACCTAACCTAACCTAACCTGACCCAAACCTAACCTATCGTAGTTTACATAGTCATTTTGAAAATTTGTATTACTTAAATTGATTTTATTTTGTCAAACGCATTGAGGCGCTCCTTCTGACTCCTCAATCAGCTACCGCACTAGCAAATTTACATCGTTTTTGGTGCATCGAAATCTGGGTTTTTGGTCTAAAACTTAAAAATTTAGTATAGTAACTCAGCGTTTTTATTGTTTATTCGTGTAGATCTCGTCGATACCTTCCTTCAGAGGGGTCGAACTCCGCAATCGGCTTGAAAATAAAAAAGTTATTTGCAACTAAACTCTAACCTAACCTAACCTAACCTGACCCAAACCTAACCTATCGTAGTTTACATAGTCATTTTGAAAATTTGTATTACTTAAATTGATTTTATTTTGTCAAACGCATTGAGGCGCTCCTTCTGACTCCTCAATCAGCTACCGCACTAGCAAATTTACATCGTTTTTGGTGCATCGAAATCTGGGTTTTTGGTCTAAAACTTAAAAATTTAGTATAGTAACTCAGCGTTTTTATTGTTTATTCGTGTAGATCTCGTCGATACCTTCCTTCAGAGGGGTCGAACTCCGCAATCGGCTTGAAAATAAAAAAGTTATTTGCAACTAAACTCTAACCTAACCTAACCTAATCTGACCCAAACCTAACCTATCGTAGTTTACATAGTCATTTTGAAAATTTGTATTACTTAAATTGATTTTATTTTGTCAAACGCATTGAGGCGCTCCTTCTGACTCCTCAATCAGCTACCGCACTAGCAAATTTAAATCGTTTTTGGTGCATCGAAATCTGGGTTTTTGGTCTAAAACTTAAAAATTTAGTATAGTAACTCAGCGTTTTTATTGTTTATTCGTGTAGATCTCGTCGATACCTTCCTTCAGAGGGGTCGAACTCCGCAATCGGCTTGAAAATAAAAAAGTTATTTGCAACTAAACTCTAACCTAACCTAACCTAACCTGACCCAAACCTAACCTATCGTAGTTTACATAGTCATTTTGAAAATTTGTATTACTTAAATTGATTTTATTTTGTCAAACGCATTGAGGCGCTCCTTCTGACTCCTCAATCAGCTACCGCACTAGCAAATTTAAATCGTTTTTGGTGCATCGAAATCTGGGTTTTTGGTCTAAAACTTAAAAATTTAGTATAGTAACTCAGCGTTTTTATTGTTTATTCGTGTAGATCTCGTCGATACCTTCCTTCAGAGGGGTCGAACTCCGCAATCGGCTTGAAAATAAAAAAGTTATTTGCAACTAAACTCTAACCTAACCTAACCTAACCTGACCCAAACCTAACCTATCGTAGTTTACATAGTCATTTTGAAAATTTGTATTACTTAAATTGATTTTATTTTGTCAAACGCATTGAGGCGCTCCTTCTGACTCCTCAATCAGCTACCGCACTAGCAAATTTACATCGTTTTTGGTGCATCGAAATCTGGGTTTTTGGTCTAAAACTTAAAAATTTAGTATAGTAACTCAGCGTTTTTATTGTTTATTCGTGTAGATCTCGTCGATACCTTCCTTCAGAGGGGTCGAACTCCGCAATCGGCTTGAAAATAAAAAAGTTATTTGCAACTAAACTCTAACCTAACCTAACCTAACCTGACCCAAACCTAACCTATCGTAGTTTACATAGTCATTTTGAAAATTTGTATTACTTAAATTGATTTTATTTTGTCAAACGCATTGAGGCGCTCCTTCTGACTCCTCAATCAGCTACCGCACTAGCAAATTTACATCGTTTTTGGTGCATCGAAATCTGGGTTTTTGGTCTAAAACTTAAAAATTTAGTATAGTAACTCAGCGTTTTTATTGTTTATTCGTGTAGATCTCGTCGATACCTTCCTTCAGAGGGGTCGAACTCCGCAATCGGCTTGAAAATAAAAAAGTTATTTGCAACTAAACTCTAACCTAACCTAACCTAACCTGACCCAAACCTAACCTATCGTAGTTTACATAGTCATTTTGAAAATTTGTATTACTTAAATTGATTTTATTTTGTCAAACGCATTGAGGCGCTCCTTCTGACTCCTCAATCAGCTACCGCACTAGCAAATTTACATCGTTTTTGGTGCATCGAAATCTGGGTTTTTGGTCTAAAACTTAAAAATTTAGTATAGTAACTCAGCGTTTTTATTGTTTATTCGTGTAGATCTCGTCGATACCTTCCTTCAGAGGGGTCGAACTCCGCAATCGGCTTGAAAATAAAAAAGTTATTTGCAACTAAACTCTAACCTAACCTAACCTAATCTGACCCAAACCTAACCTATCGTAGTTTACATAGTCATTTTGAAAATTTGTATTACTTAAATTGATTTTATTTTGTCAAACGCATTGAGGCGCTCCTTCTGACTCCTCAATCAGCTACCGCACTAGCAAATTTACATCGTTTTTGGTGCATCGAAATCTGGGTTTTTGGTCTAAAACTTAAAAATTTAGTATAGTAACTCAGCGTTTTTATTGTTTATTCGTGTAGATCTCGTCGATACCTTCCTTCAGAGGGGTCGAACTCCGCAATCGGCTTGAAAATAAAAAAGTTATTTGCAACTAAACTCTAACCTAACCTAACCTAACCTGACCCAAACCTAACCTATCGTAGTTTACATAGTCATTTTGAAAATTTGTATTACTTAAATTGATTTTATTTTGTCAAACGCATTGAGGCGCTCCTTCTGACTCCTCAATCAGCTACCGCACTAGCAAATTTACATCGTTTTTGGTGCATCGAAATCTGGGTTTTTGGTCTAAAACTTAAAAATTTAGTATAGTAACTCAGCGTTTTTATTGTTTATTCGTGTAGATCTCGTCGATACCTTCCTTCAGAGGGGTCGAACTCCGCAATCGGCTTGAAAATAAAAAAGTTATTTGCAACTAAACTCTAACCTAACCTAACCTAACCTGACCCAAACCTAACCTATCGTAGTTTACATAGTCATTTTGAAAATTTGTATTACTTAAATTGATTTTATTTTGTCAAACGCATTGAGGCGCTCCTTCTGACTCCTCAATCAGCTACCGCACTAGCAAATTTAAATCGTTTTTGGTGCATCGAAAGCTGGGTTTTTGGTCTAAAACTTAAAAATTTAGTACAGTAACTCAGCGTTTTTATTGTTTATTCGTGTAGATCTCGTCGATACCTTCCTTCAGAGGGGTCGAACTCCGCAAGCGGCTTGAAAATAAAAAAGTTATTTGCAACTAAACTCTAACCTAACCTAACCTAACCTGACCCAAACCTAACCTATCGTAGTTTACATAGTCATTTTGAAAATTTGTATTACTTAAATTGATTTTATTTTGTCAAACGCATTGAGGCGCTCCTTCTGACTCCTCAATCAGCTACCGCACTAGCAAATTTACATCGTTTTTGGTGCATCGAAATCTGGGTTTTTGGTCTAAAACTTAAAAATTTAGTATAGTAACTCAGCGTTTTTATTGTTTATTCGTGTAGATCTCGTCGATACCTTCCTTCAGAGGGGTCGAACTCCGCAATCGGCTTGAAAATAAAAAAGTTATTTGCAACTAAACTCTAACCTAACCTAACCTAACCTGACCCAAACCTAACCTATCGTAGTTTACATAGTCATTTTGAAAATTTGTATTACTTAAATTGATTTTATTTTGTCAAACGCATTGAGGCGCTCCTTCTGACTCCTCAATCAGCTACCGCACTAGCAAATTTAAATCGTTTTTGGTGCATCGAAAGCTGGGTTTTTGGTCTAAAACTTAAAAATTTAGTATAGTAACTCAGCGTTTTTATTGTTTATTCGTGTAGATCTCGTCGATACCTTCCTTCAGAGGGGTCGAACTCCGCAATCGGCTTGAAAATAAAAAAGTTATTTGCAACTAAACTCTAACCTAACCTAACCTAACCTGACCCAAACCTAACCTATCGTAGTTTACATAGTCATTTTGAAAATTTGTATTACTTAAATTGATTTTATTTTGTCAAACGCATTGAGGCGCTCCTTCTGACTCCTCAATCAGCTACCGCACTAGCAAATTTAAATCGTTTTTGGTGCATCGAAATCTGGGTTTTTGGTCTAAAACTTAAAAATTTAGTATAGTAACTCAGCGTTTTTATTGTTTATTCGTGTAGATCTCGTCGATACCTTCCTTCAGAGGGGTCGAACTCCGCAATCGGCTTGAAAATAAAAAAGTTATTTGCAACTAAACTCTAACCTAACCTAACCTAACCTGACCCAAACCTAACCTATCGTAGTTTACATAGTCATTTTGAAAATTTGTATTACTTAAATTGATTTTATTTTGTCAAACGCATTGAGGCGCTCCTTCTGACTCCTCAATCAGCTACCGCACTAGCAAATTTACATCGTTTTTGGTGCATCGAAATCTGGGTTTTTGGTCTAAAACTTAAAAATTTAGTATAGTAACTCAGCGTTTTTATTGTTTATTCGTGTAGATCTCGTCGATACCTTCCTTCAGAGGGGTCGAACTCCGCAATCGGCTTGAAAATAAAAAAGTTATTTGCAACTAAACTCTAACCTAACCTAACCTAACCTGACCCAAACCTAACCTATCGTAGTTTACATAGTCATTTTGAAAATTTGTATTACTTAAATTGATTTTATTTTGTCAAACGCATTGAGGCGCTCCTTCTGACTCCTCAATCAGCTACCGCACTAGCAAATTTAAATCGTTTTTGGTGCATCGAAAGCTGGGTTTTTGGTCTAAAACTTAAAAATTTAGTATAGTAACTCAGCGTTTTTATTGTTTATTCGTGTAGATCTCGTCGATACCTTCCTTCAGAGGGGTCGAACTCCGCAATCGGCTTGAAAATAAAAAAGTTATTTGCAACTAAACTCTAACCTAACCTAACCTAACCTGACCCAAACCTAACCTATCGTAGTTTACATAGTCATTTTGAAAATTTGTATTACTTAAATTGATTTTATTTTGTCAAACGCATTGAGGCGCTCCTTCTGACTCCTCAATCAGCTACCGCACTAGCAAATTTACATCGTTTTTGGTGCATCGAAATCTGGGTTTTTGGTCTAAAACTTAAAAATTTAGTATAGTAACTCAGCGTTTTTATTGTTTATTCGTGTAGATCTCGTCGATACCTTCCTTCAGAGGGGTCGAACTCCGCAATCGGCTTGAAAATAAAAAAGTTATTTGCAACTAAACTCTAACCTAACCTAACCTAACCTGACCCAAACCTAACCTATCGTAGTTTACATAGTCATTTTGAAAATTTGTATTACTTAAATTGATTTTATTTTGTCAAACGCATTGAGGCGCTCCTTCTGACTCCTCAATCAGCTACCGCACTAGCAAATTTAAATCGTTTTTGGTGCATCGAAAGCTGGGTTTTTGGTCTAAAACTTAAAAATTTAGTATAGTAACTCAGCGTTTTTATTGTTTATTCGTGTAGATCTCGTCGATACCTTCCTTCAGAGGGGTCGAACTCCGCAATCGGCTTGAAAATAAAAAAGTTATTTGCAACTAAACTCTAACCTAACCTAACCTAACCTGACCCAAACCTAACCTATCGTAGTTTACATAGTCATTTTGAAAATTTGTATTACTTAAATTGATTTTATTTTGTCAAACGCATTGAGGCGCTCCTTCTGACTCCTCAATCAGCTACCGCACTAGCAAATTTAAATCGTTTTTGGTGCATCGAAATCTGGGTTTTTGGTCTAAAACTTAAAAATTTAGTATAGTAACTCAGCGTTTTTATTGTTTATTCGTGTAGATCTCGTCGATACCTTCCTTCAGAGGGGTCGAACTCCGCAATCGGCTTGAAAATAAAAAAGTTATTTGCAACTAAACTCTAACCTAACCTAACCTAACCTGACCCAAACCTAACCTATCGTAGTTTACATAGTCATTTTGAAAATTTGTATTACTTAAATTGATTTTATTTTGTCAAACGCATTGAGGCGCTCCTTCTGACTCCTCAATCAGCTACCGCACTAGCAAATTTACATCGTTTTTGGTGCATCGAAATCTGGGTTTTTGGTCTAAAACTTAAAAATTTAGTATAGTAACTCAGCGTTTTTATTGTTTATTCGTGTAGATCTCGTCGATACCTTCCTTCAGAGGGGTCGAACTCCGCAATCGGCTTGAAAATAAAAAAGTTATTTGCAACTAAACTCTAACCTAACCTAACCTAACCTGACCCAAACCTAACCTATCGTAGTTTACATAGTCATTTTGAAAATTTGTATTACTTAAATTGATTTTATTTTGTCAAACGCATTGAGGCGCTCCTTCTGACTCCTCAATCAGCTACCGCACTAGCAAATTTAAATCGTTTTTGGTGCATCGAAATCTGGGTTTTTGGTCTAAAACTTAAAAATTTAGTATAGTAACTCAGCGTTTTTATTGTTTATTCGTGTAGATCTCGTCGATACCTTCCTTCAGAGGGGTCGAACTCCGCAATCGGCTTGAAAATAAAAAAGTTATTTGCAACTAAACTCTAACCTAACCTAACCTAACCTGACCCAAACCTAACCTATCGTAGTTTACATAGTCATTTTGAAAATTTGTATTACTTAAATTGATTTTATTTTGTCAAACGCATTGAGGCGCTCCTTCTGACTCCTCAATCAGCTACCGCACTAGCAAATTTACATCGTTTTTGGTGCATCGAAATCTGGGTTTTTGGTCTAAAACTTAAAAATTTAGTATAGTAACTCAGCGTTTTTATTGTTTATTCGTGTAGATCTCGTCGATACCTTCCTTCAGAGGGGTCGAACTCCGCAATCGGCTTGAAAATAAAAAAGTTATTTGCAACTAAACTCTAACCTAACCTAACCTGACCCAAACCTAACCTATCGTAGTTTACATAGTCATTTTGAAAATTTGTATTACTTAAATTGATTTTATTTTGTCAAACGCATTGAGGCGCTCCTTCTGACTCCTCAATCAGCTACCGCACTAGCAAATTTAAATCGTTTTTGGTGCATCGAAATCTGGGTTTTTGGTCTAAAACTTAAAAATTTAGTATAGTAACTCAGCGTTTTTATTGTTTATTCGTGTAGATCTCGTCGATACCTTCCTTCAGAGGGGTCGAACTCCGCAATCGGCTTGAAAATAAAAAAGTTATTTGCAACTAAACTCTAACCTAACCTAACCTAACCTGACCCAAACCTAACCTATCGTAGTTTACATAGTCATTTTGAAAATTTGTATTACTTAAATTGATTTTATTTTGTCAAACGCATTGAGGCGCTCCTTCTGACTCCTCAATCAGCTACCGCACTAGCAAATTTAAATCGTTTTTGGTGCATCGAAATCTGGGTTTTTGGTCTAAAACTTAAAAATTTAGTATAGTAACTCAGCGTTTTTATTGTTTATTCGTGTAGATCTCGTCGATACCTTCCTTCAGAGGGGTCGAACTCCGCAATCGGCTTGAAAATAAAAAAGTTATTTGCAACTAAACTCTAACCTAACCTAACCTAACCTGACCCAAACCTAACCTATCGTAGTTTACATAGTCATTTTGAAAATTTGTATTACTTAAATTGATTTTATTTTGTCAAACGCATTGAGGCGCTCCTTCTGACTCCTCAATCAGCTACCGCACTAGCAAATTTACATCGTTTTTGGTGCATCGAAATCTGGGTTTTTGGTCTAAAACTTAAAAATTTAGTATAGTAACTCAGCGTTTTTATTGTTTATTCGTGTAGATCTCGTCGATACCTTCCTTCAGAGGGGTCGAACTCCGCAATCGGCTTGAAAATAAAAAAGTTATTTGCAACTAAACTCTAACCTAACCTAACCTAACCTGACCCAAACCTAACCTATCGTAGTTTACATAGTCATTTTGAAAATTTGTATTACTTAAATTGATTTTATTTTGTCAAACGCATTGAGGCGCTCCTTCTGACTCCTCAATCAGCTACCGCACTAGCAAATTTACATCGTTTTTGGTGCATCGAAATCTGGGTTTTTGGTCTAAAACTTAAAAATTTAGTATAGTAACTCAGCGTTTTTATTGTTTATTCGTGTAGATCTCGTCGATACCTTCCTTCAGAGGGGTCGAACTCCGCAATCGGCTTGAAAATAAAAAAGTTATTTGCAACTAAACTCTAACCTAACCTAACCTAACCTGACCCAAACCTAACCTATCGTAGTTTACATAGTCATTTTGAAAATTTGTATTACTTAAATTGATTTTATTTTGTCAAACGCATTGAGGCGCTCCTTCTGACTCCTCAATCAGCTACCGCACTAGCAAATTTACATCGTTTTTGGTGCATCGAAATCTGGGTTTTTGGTCTAAAACTTAAAAATTTAGTATAGTAACTCAGCGTTTTTATTGTTTATTCGTGTAGATCTCGTCGATACCTTCCTTCAGAGGGGTCGAACTCCGCAATCGGCTTGAAAATAAAAAAGTTATTTGCAACTAAACTCTAACCTAACCTAACCTAACCTGACCCAAACCTAACCTATCGTAGTTTACATAGTCATTTTGAAAATTTGTATTACTTAAATTGATTTTATTTTGTCAAACGCATTGAGGCGCTCCTTCTGACTCCTCAATCAGCTACCGCACTAGCAAATTTACATCGTTTTTGGTGCATCGAAATCTGGGTTTTTGGTCTAAAACTTAAAAATTTAGTATAGTAACTCAGCGTTTTTATTGTTTATTCGTGTAGATCTCGTCGATACCTTCCTTCAGAGGGGTCGAACTCCGCAATCGGCTTGAAAATAAAAAAGTTATTTGCAACTAAACTCTAACCTAACCTAACCTAACCTGACCCAAACCTAACCTATCGTAGTTTACATAGTCATTTTGAAAATTTGTATTACTTAAATTGATTTTATTTTGTCAAACGCATTGAGGCGCTCCTTCTGACTCCTCAATCAGCTACCGCACTAGCAAATTTACATCGTTTTTGGTGCATCGAAATCTGGGTTTTTGGTCTAAAACTTAAAAATTTAGTATAGTAACTCAGCGTTTTTATTGTTTATTCGTGTAGATCTCGTCGATACCTTCCTTCAGAGGGGTCGAACTCCGCAATCGGCTTGAAAATAAAAAAGTTATTTGCAACTAAACTCTAACCTAACCTAACCTCACCTGACCCAAACCTAACCTATCGTAGTTTACATAGTCATTTTGAAAATTTGTATTACTTAAATTGATTTTATTTTGTCAAACGCATTGAGGCGCTCCTTCTGACTCCTCAATCAGCTACCGCACTAGCAAATTTACATCGTTTTTGGTGCATCGAAATCTGGGTTTTTGGTCTAAAACTTAAAAATTTAGTATAGTAACTCAGCGTTTTTATTGTTTATTCGTGTAGATCTCGTCGATACCTTCCTTCAGAGGGGTCGAACTCCGCAATCGGCTTGAAAATAAAAAAGTTATTTGCAACTAAACTCTAACCTAACCTAACCTAACCTGACCCAAACCTAACCTATCGTAGTTTACATAGTCATTTTGAAAATTTGTATTACTTAAATTGATTTTATTTTGTCAAACGCATTGAGGCGCTCCTTCTGACTCCTCAATCAGCTACCGCACTAGCAAATTTAAATCGTTTTTGGTGCATCGAAATCTGGGTTTTTGGTCTAAAACTTAAAAATTTAGTATAGTAACTCAGCGTTTTTATTGTTTATTCGTGTAGATCTCGTCGATACCTTCCTTCAGAGGGGTCGAACTCCGCAATCGGCTTGAAAATAAAAAAGTTATTTGCAACTAAACTCTAACCTAACCTAACCTAACCTGACCCAAACCTAACCTATCGTAGTTTACATAGTCATTTTGAAAATTTGTATTACTTAAATTGATTTTATTTTGTCAAACGCATTGAGGCGCTCCTTCTGACTCCTCAATCAGCTACCGCACTAGCAAATTTAAATCGTTTTTGGTGCATCGAAATCTGGGTTTTTGGTCTAAAACTTAAAAATTTAGTATAGTAACTCAGCGTTTTTATTGTTTATTCGTGTAGATCTCGTCGATACCTTCCTTCAGAGGGGTCGAACTCCGCAATCGGCTTGAAAATAAAAAAGTTATTTGCAACTAAACTCTAACCTAACCTAACCTAACCTGACCCAAACCTAACCTATCGTAGTTTACATAGTCATTTTGAAAATTTGTATTACTTAAATTGATTTTATTTTGTCAAACGCATTGAGGCGCTCCTTCTGACTCCTCAATCAGCTACCGCACTAGCAAATTTAAATCGTTTTTGGTGCATCGAAATCTGGGTTTTTGGTCTAAAACTTAAAAATTTAGTATAGTAACTCAGCGTTTTTATTGTTTATTCGTGTAGATCTCGTCGATACCTTCCTTCAGAGGGGTCGAACTCCGCAATCGGCTTGAAAATAAAAAAGTTATTTGCAACTAAACTCTAACCTAACCTAACCTAACCTGACCCAAACCTAACCTATCGTAGTTTACATAGTCATTTTGAAAATTTGTATTACTTAAATTGATTTTATTTTGTCAAACGCATTGAGGCGCTCCTTCTGACTCCTCAATCAGCTACCGCACTAGCAAATTTACATCGTTTTTGGTGCATCGAAATCTGGGTTTTTGGTCTAAAACTTAAAAATTTAGTATAGTAACTCAGCGTTTTTATTGTTTATTCGTGTAGATCTCGTCGATACCTTCCTTCAGAGGGGTCGAACTCCGCAATCGGCTTGAAAATAAAAAAGTTATTTGCAACTAAACTCTAACCTAACCTAACCTAATCTGACCCAAACCTAACCTATCGTAGTTTACATAGTCATTTTGAAAATTTGTATTACTTAAATTGATTTTATTTTGTCAAACGCATTGAGGCGCTCCTTCTGACTCCTCAATCAGCTACCGCACTAGCAAATTTACATCGTTTTTGGTGCATCGAAATCTGGGTTTTTGGTCTAAAACTTAAAAATTTAGTATAGTAACTCAGCGTTTTTATTGTTTATTCGTGTAGATCTCGTCGATACCTTCCTTCAGAGGGGTCGAACTCCGCAATCGGCTTGAAAATAAAAAAGTTATTTGCAACTAAACTCTAACCTAACCTAACCTAACCTGACCCAAACCTAACCTATCGTAGTTTACATAGTCATTTTGAAAATTTGTATTACTTAAATTGATTTTATTTTGTCAAACGCATTGAGGCGCTCCTTCTGACTCCTCAATCAGCTACCGCACTAGCAAATTTACATCGTTTTTGGTGCATCGAAATCTGGGTTTTTGGTCTAAAACTTAAAAATTTAGTATAGTAACTCAGCGTTTTTATTGTTTATTCGTGTAGATCTCGTCGATACCTTCCTTCAGAGGGGTCGAACTCCGCAATCGGCTTGAAAATAAAAAAGTTATTTGCAACTAAACTCTAACCTAACCTAACCTAACCTGACCCAAACCTAACCTATCGTAGTTTACATAGTCATTTTGAAAATTTGTATTACTTAAATTGATTTTATTTTGTCAAACGCATTGAGGCGCTCCTTCTGACTCCTCAATCAGCTACCGCACTAGCAAATTTACATCGTTTTTGGTGCATCGAAATCTGGGTTTTTGGTCTAAAACTTAAAAATTTAGTATAGTAACTCAGCGTTTTTATTGTTTATTCGTGTAGATCTCGTCGATACCTTCCTTCAGAGGGGTCGAACTCCGCAATCGGCTTGAAAATAAAAAAGTTATTTGCAACTAAACTCTAACCTAACCTAACCTAACCTGACCCAAACCTAACCTATCGTAGTTTACATAGTCATTTTGAAAATTTGTATTACTTAAATTGATTTTATTTTGTCAAACGCATTGAGGCGCTCCTTCTGACTCCTCAATCAGCTACCGCACTAGCAAATTTACATCGTTTTTGGTGCATCGAAATCTGGGTTTTTGGTCTAAAACTTAAAAATTTAGTATAGTAACTCAGCGTTTTTATTGTTTATTCGTGTAGATCTCGTCGATACCTTCCTTCAGAGGGGTCGAACTCCGCAATCGGCTTGAAAATAAAAAAGTTATTTGCAACTAAACTCTAACCTAACCTAACCTAACCTGACCCAAACCTAACCTATCGTAGTTTACATAGTCATTTTGAAAATTTGTATTACTTAAATTGATTTTATTTTGTCAAACGCATTGAGGCGCTCCTTCTGACTCCTCAATCAGCTACCGCACTAGCAAATTTACATCGTTTTTGGTGCATCGAAATCTGGGTTTTTGGTCTAAAACTTAAAAATTTAGTATAGTAACTCAGCGTTTTTATTGTTTATTCGTGTAGATCTCGTCGATACCTTCCTTCAGAGGGGTCGAACTCCGCAATCGGCTTGAAAATAAAAAAGTTATTTGCAACTAAACTCTAACCTAACCTAACCTAACCTGACCCAAACCTAACCTATCGTAGTTTACATAGTCATTTTGAAAATTTGTATTACTTAAATTGATTTTATTTTGTCAAACGCATTGAGGCGCTCCTTCTGACTCCTCAATCAGCTACCGCACTAGCAAATTTACATCGTTTTTGGTGCATCGAAATCTGGGTTTTTGGTCTAAAACTTAAAAATTTAGTATAGTAACTCAGCGTTTTTATTGTTTATTCGTGTAGATCTCGTCGATACCTTCCTTCAGAGGGGTCGAACTCCGCAATCGGCTTGAAAATAAAAAAGTTATTTGCAACTAAACTCTAACCTAACCTAACCTAACCTGACCCAAACCTAACCTATCGTAGTTTACATAGTCATTTTGAAAATTTGTATTACTTAAATTGATTTTATTTTGTCAAACGCATTGAGGCGCTCCTTCTGACTCCTCAATCAGCTACCGCACTAGCAAATTTACATCGTTTTTGGTGCATCGAAATCTGGGTTTTTGGTCTAAAACTTAAAAATTTAGTATAGTAACTCAGCGTTTTTATTGTTTATTCGTGTAGATCTCGTCGATACCTTCCTTCAGAGGGGTCGAACTCCGCAATCGGCTTGAAAATAAAAAAGTTATTTGCAACTAAACTCTAACCTAACCTAACCTAACCTGACCCAAACCTAACCTATCGTAGTTTACATAGTCATTTTGAAAATTTGTATTACTTAAATTGATTTTATTTTGTCAAACGCATTGAGGCGCTCCTTCTGACTCCTCAATCAGCTACCGCACTAGCAAATTTAAATCGTTTTTGGTGCATCGAAATCTGGGTTTTTGGTCTAAAACTTAAAAATTTAGTATAGTAACTCAGCGTTTTTATTGTTTATTCGTGTAGATCTCGTCGATACCTTCCTTCAGAGGGGTCGAACTCCGCAATCGGCTTGAAAATAAAAAAGTTATTTGCAACTAAACTCTAACCTAACCTAACCTAACCTGACCCAAACCTAACCTATCGTAGTTTACATAGTCATTTTGAAAATTTGTATTACTTAAATTGATTTTATTTTGTCAAACGCATTGAGGCGCTCCTTCTGACTCCTCAATCAGCTACCGCACTAGCAAATTTACATCGTTTTTGGTGCATCGAAATCTGGGTTTTTGGTCTAAAACTTAAAAATTTAGTATAGTAACTCAGCGTTTTTATTGTTTATTCGTGTAGATCTCGTCGATACCTTCCTTCAGAGGGGTCGAACTCCGCAATCGGCTTGAAAATAAAAAAGTTATTTGCAACTAAACTCTAACCTAACCTAACCTAACCTGACCCAAACCTAACCTATCGTAGTTTACATAGTCATTTTGAAAATTTGTATTACTTAAATTGATTTTATTTTGTCAAACGCATTGAGGCGCTCCTTCTGACTCCTCAATCAGCTACCGCACTAGCAAATTTACATCGTTTTTGGTGCATCGAAATCTGGGTTTTTGGTCTAAAACTTAAAAATTTAGTATAGTAACTCAGCGTTTTTATTGTTTATTCGTGTAGATCTCGTCGATACCTTCCTTCAGAGGGGTCGAACTCCGCAATCGGCTTGAAAATAAAAAAGTTATTTGCAACTAAACTCTAACCTAACCTAACCTAACCTGACCCAAACCTAACCTATCGTAGTTTACATAGTCATTTTGAAAATTTGTATTACTTAAATTGATTTTATTTTGTCAAACGCATTGAGGCGCTCCTTCTGACTCCTCAATCAGCTACCGCACTAGCAAATTTAAATCGTTTTTGGTGCATCGAAATCTGGGTTTTTGGTCTAAAACTTAAAAATTTAGTATAGTAACTCAGCGTTTTTATTGTTTATTCGTGTAGATCTCGTCGATACCTTCCTTCAGAGGGGTCGAACTCCGCAATCGGCTTGAAAATAAAAAAGTTATTTGCAACTAAACTCTAACCTAACCTAACCTAACCTGACCCAAACCTAACCTATCGTAGTTTACATAGTCATTTTGAAAATTTGTATTACTTAAATTGATTTTATTTTGTCAAACGCATTGAGGCGCTCCTTCTGACTCCTCAATCAGCTACCGCACTAGCAAATTTACATCGTTTTTGGTGCATCGAAATCTGGGTTTTTGGTCTAAAACTTAAAAATTTAGTATAGTAACTCAGCGTTTTTATTGTTTATTCGTGTAGATCTCGTCGATACCTTCCTTCAGAGGGGTCGAACTCCGCAATCGGCTTGAAAATAAAAAAGTTATTTGCAACTAAACTCTAACCTAACCTAACCTAACCTGACCCAAACCTAACCTATCGTAGTTTACATAGTCATTTTGAAAATTTGTATTACTTAAATTGATTTTATTTTGTCAAACGCATTGAGGCGCTCCTTCTGACTCCTCAATCAGCTACCGCACTAGCAAATTTAAATCGTTTTTGGTGCATCGAAATCTGGGTTTTTGGTCTAAAACTTAAAAATTTAGTATAGTAACTCAGCGTTTTTATTGTTTATTCGTGTAGATCTCGTCGATACCTTCCTTCAGAGGGGTCGAACTCCGCAATCGGCTTGAAAATAAAAAAGTTATTTGCAACTAAACTCTAACCTAACCTAACCTAACCTGACCCAAACCTAACCTATCGTAGTTTACATAGTCATTTTGAAAATTTGTATTACTTAAATTGATTTTATTTTGTCAAACGCATTGAGGCGCTCCTTCTGACTCCTCAATCAGCTACCGCACTAGCAAATTTACATCGTTTTTGGTGCATCGAAATCTGGGTTTTTGGTCTAAAACTTAAAAATTTAGTATAGTAACTCAGCGTTTTTATTGTTTATTCGTGTAGATCTCGTCGATACCTTCCTTCAGAGGGGTCGAACTCCGCAATCGGCTTGAAAATAAAAAAGTTATTTGCAACTAAACTCTAACCTAACCTAACCTAACCTGACCCAAACCTAACCTATCGTAGTTTACATAGTCATTTTGAAAATTTGTATTACTTAAATTGATTTTATTTTGTCAAACGCATTGAGGCGCTCCTTCTGACTCCTCAATCAGCTACCGCACTAGCAAATTTACATCGTTTTTGGTGCATCGAAATCTGGGTTTTTGGTCTAAAACTTAAAAATTTAGTATAGTAACTCAGCGTTTTTATTGTTTATTCGTGTAGATCTCGTCGATACCTTCCTTCAGAGGGGTCGAACTCCGCAATCGGCTTGAAAATAAAAAAGTTATTTGCAACTAAACTCTAACCTAACCTAACCTAACCTGACCCAAACCTAACCTATCGTAGTTTACATAGTCATTTTGAAAATTTGTATTACTTAAATTGATTTTATTTTGTCAAACGCATTGAGGCGCTCCTTCTGACTCCTCAATCAGCTACCGCACTAGCAAATTTAAATCGTTTTTGGTGCATCGAAATCTGGGTTTTTGGTCTAAAACTTAAAAATTTAGTATAGTAACTCAGCGTTTTTATTGTTTATTCGTGTAGATCTCGTCGATACCTTCCTTCAGAGGGGTCGAACTCCGCAATCGGCTTGAAAATAAAAAAGTTATTTGCAACTAAACTCTAACCTAACCTAACCTAACCTGACCCAAACCTAACCTATCGTAGTTTACATAGTCATTTTGAAAATTTGTATTACTTAAATTGATTTTATTTTGTCAAACGCATTGAGGCGCTCCTTCTGACTCCTCAATCAGCTACCGCACTAGCAAATTTACATCGTTTTTGGTGCATCGAAATCTGGGTTTTTGGTCTAAAACTTAAAAATTTAGTATAGTAACTCAGCGTTTTTATTGTTTATTCGTGTAGATCTCGTCGATACCTTCCTTCAGAGGGGTCGAACTCCGCAATCGGCTTGAAAATAAAAAAGTTATTTGCAACTAAACTCTAACCTAACCTAACCTAACCTGACCCAAACCTAACCTATCGTAGTTTACATAGTCATTTTGAAAATTTGTATTACTTAAATTGATTTTATTTTGTCAAACGCATTGAGGCGCTCCTTCTGACTCCTCAATCAGCTACCGCACTAGCAAATTTAAATCGTTTTTGGTGCATCGAAATCTGGGTTTTTGGTCTAAAACTTAAAAATTTAGTATAGTAACTCAGCGTTTTTATTGTTTATTCGTGTAGATCTCGTCGATACCTTCCTTCAGAGGGGTCGAACTCCGCAATCGGCTTGAAAATAAAAAAGTTATTTGCAACTAAACTCTAACCTAACCTAACCTAACCTGACCCAAACCTAACCTATCGTAGTTTACATAGTCATTTTGAAAATTTGTATTACTTAAATTGATTTTATTTTGTCAAACGCATTGAGGCGCTCCTTCTGACTCCTCAATCAGCTACCGCACTAGCAAATTTACATCGTTTTTGGTGCATCGAAATCTGGGTTTTTGGTCTAAAACTTAAAAATTTAGTATAGTAACTCAGCGTTTTTATTGTTTATTCGTGTAGATCTCGTCGATACCTTCCTTCAGAGGGGTCGAACTCCGCAATCGGCTTGAAAATAAAAAAGTTATTTGCAACTAAACTCTAACCTAACCTAACCTAACCTGACCCAAACCTAACCTATCGTAGTTTACATAGTCATTTTGAAAATTTGTATTACTTAAATTGATTTTATTTTGTCAAACGCATTGAGGCGCTCCTTCTGACTCCTCAATCAGCTACCGCACTAGCAAATTTAAATCGTTTTTGGTGCATCGAAATCTGGGTTTTTGGTCTAAAACTTAAAAATTTAGTATAGTAACTCAGCGTTTTTATTGTTTATTCGTGTAGATCTCGTCGATACCTTCCTTCAGAGGGGTCGAACTCCGCAATCGGCTTGAAAATAAAAAAGTTATTTGCAACTAAACTCTAACCTAACCTAACCTAACCTGACCCAAACCTAACCTATCGTAGTTTACATAGTCATTTTGAAAATTTGTATTACTTAAATTGATTTTATTTTGTCAAACGCATTGAGGCGCTCCTTCTGACTCCTCAATCAGCTACCGCACTAGCAAATTTACATCGTTTTTGGTGCATCGAAATCTGGGTTTTTGGTCTAAAACTTAAAAATTTAGTATAGTAACTCAGCGTTTTTATTGTTTATTCGTGTAGATCTCGTCGATACCTTCCTTCAGAGGGGTCGAACTCCGCAATCGGCTTGAAAATAAAAAAGTTATTTGCAACTAAACTCTAACCTAACCTAAACTAACCTGACCCAAACCTAACCTATCGTAGTTTACATAGTCATTTTGAAAATTTGTATTACTTAAATTGATTTTATTTTGTCAAACGCATTGAGGCGCTCCTTCTGACTCCTCAATCAGCTACCGCACTAGCAAATTTACATCGTTTTTGGTGCATCGAAATCTGGGTTTTTGGTCTAAAACTTAAAAATTTAGTATAGTAACTCAGCGTTTTTATTGTTTATTCGTGTAGATCTCGTCGATACCTTCCTTCAGAGGGGTCGAACTCCGCAATCGGCTTGAAAATAAAAAAGTTATTTGCAACTAAACTCTAACCTAACCTAACCTAACCTGACCCAAACCTAACCTATCGTAGTTTACATAGTCATTTTGAAAATTTGTATTACTTAAATTGATTTTATTTTGTCAAACGCATTGAGGCGCTCCTTCTGACTCCTCAATCAGCTACCGCACTAGCAAATTTACATCGTTTTTGGTGCATCGAAATCTGGGTTTTTGGTCTAAAACTTAAAAATTTAGTATAGTAACTCAGCGTTTTTATTGTTTATTCGTGTAGATCTCGTCGATACCTTCCTTCAGAGGGGTCGAACTCCGCAATCGGCTTGAAAATAAAAAAGTTATTTGCAACTAAACTCTAACCTAACCTAACCTAACCTGACCCAAACCTAACCTATCGTAGTTTACATAGTCATTTTGAAAATTTGTATTACTTAAATTGATTTTATTTTGTCAAACGCATTGAGGCGCTCCTTCTGACTCCTCAATCAGCTACCGCACTAGCAAATTTAAATCGTTTTTGGTGCATCGAAATCTGGGTTTTTGGTCTAAAACTTAAAAATTTAGTATAGTAACTCAGCGTTTTTATTGTTTATTCGTGTAGATCTCGTCGATACCTTCCTTCAGAGGGGTCGAACTCCGCAATCGGCTTGAAAATAAAAAAGTTATTTGCAACTAAACTCTAACCTAACCTAACCTAACCTGACCCAAACCTAACCTATCGTAGTTTACATAGTCATTTTGAAAATTTGTATTACTTAAATTGATTTTATTTTGTCAAACGCATTGAGGCGCTCCTTCTGACTCCTCAATCAGCTACCGCACTAGCAAATTTACATCGTTTTTGGTGCATCGAAATCTGGGTTTTTGGTCTAAAACTTAAAAATTTAGTATAGTAACTCAGCGTTTTTATTGTTTATTCGTGTAGATCTCGTCGATACCTTCCTTCAGAGGGGTCGAACTCCGCAATCGGCTTGAAAATAAAAAAGTTATTTGCAACTAAACTCTAACCTAACCTAACCTAACCTGACCCAAACCTAACCTATCGTAGTTTACATAGTCATTTTGAAAATTTGTATTACTTAAATTGATTTTATTTTGTCAAACGCATTGAGGCGCTCCTTCTGACTCCTCAATCAGCTACCGCACTAGCAAATTTAAATCGTTTTTGGTGCATCGAAATCTGGGTTTTTGGTCTAAAACTTAAAAATTTAGTATAGTAACTCAGCGTTTTTATTGTTTATTCGTGTAGATCTCGTCGATACCTTCCTTCAGAGGGGTCGAACTCCGCAATCGGCTTGAAAATAAAAAAGTTATTTGCAACTAAACTCTAACCTAACCTAACCTAACCTGACCCAAACCTAACCTATCGTAGTTTACATAGTCATTTTGAAAATTTGTATTACTTAAATTGATTTTATTTTGTCAAACGCATTGAGGCGCTCCTTCTGACTCCTCAATCAGCTACCGCACTAGCAAATTTAAATCGTTTTTGGTGCATCGAAATCTGGGTTTTTGGTCTAAAACTTAAAAATTTAGTATAGTAACTCAGCGTTTTTATTGTTTATTCGTGTAGATCTCGTCGATACCTTCCTTCAGAGGGGTCGAACTCCGCAATCGGCTTGAAAATAAAAAAGTTATTTGCAACTAAACTCTAACCTAACCTAACCTAACCTGACCCAAACCTAACCTATCGTAGTTTACATAGTCATTTTGAAAATTTGTATTACTTAAATTGATTTTATTTTGTCAAACGCATTGAGGCGCTCCTTCTGACTCCTCAATCAGCTACCGCACTAGCAAATTTACATCGTTTTTGGTGCATCGAAATCAGGGTTTTTGGTCTAAAACTTAAAAATTTAGTACAGTAACTCAGCGTTTTTATTGTTTATTCGTGTAGATCTCGTCGATACCTTCCTTCAGAGGGGTCGAACTCCGCAATCGGCTTGAAAATAAAAAAGTTATTTGCAACTAAACTCTAACCTAACCTAACCTAACCTGACCCAAACCTAACCTATCGTAGTTTACATAGTCATTTTGAAAATTTGTATTACTTAAATTGATTTTATTTTGTCAAACGCATTGAGGCGCTCCTTCTGACTCCTCAATCAGCTACCGCACTAGCAAATTTACATCGTTTTTGGTGCATCGAAATCTGGGTTTTTGGTCTAAAACTTAAAAATTTAGTATAGTAACTCAGCGTTTTTATTGTTTATTCGTGTAGATCTCGTCGATACCTTCCTTCAGAGGGGTCGAACTCCGCAATCGGCTTGAAAATAAAAAAGTTATTTGCAACTAAACTCTAACCTAACCTAACCTAACCTGACCCAAACCTAACCTATCGTAGTTTACATAGTCATTTTGAAAATTTGTATTACTTAAATTGATTTTATTTTGTCAAACGCATTGAGGCGCTCCTTCTGACTCCTCAATCAGCTACCGCACTAGCAAATTTAAATCGTTTTTGGTGCATCGAAATCTGGGTTTTTGGTCTAAAACTTAAAAATTTAGTATAGTAACTCAGCGTTTTTATTGTTTATTCGTGTAGATCTCGTCGATACCTTCCTTCAGAGGGGTCGAACTCCGCAATCGGCTTGAAAATAAAAAAGTTATTTGCAACTAAACTCTAACCTAACCTAACCTAACCTGACCCAAACCTAACCTATCGTAGTTTACATAGTCATTTTGAAAATTTGTATTACTTAAATTGATTTTATTTTGTCAAACGCATTGAGGCGCTCCTTCTGACTCCTCAATCAGCTACCGCACTAGCAAATTTAAATCGTTTTTGGTGCATCGAAATCTGGGTTTTTGGTCTAAAACTTAAAAATTTAGTATAGTAACTCAGCGTTTTTATTGTTTATTCGTGTAGATCTCGTCGATACCTTCCTTCAGAGGGGTCGAACTCCGCAATCGGCTTGAAAATAAAAAAGTTATTTGCAACTAAACTCTAACCTAACCTAACCTAACCTGACCCAAACCTAACCTATCGTAGTTTACATAGTCATTTTGAAAATTTGTATTACTTAAATTGATTTTATTTTGTCAAACGCATTGAGGCGCTCCTTCTGACTCCTCAATCAGCTACCGCACTAGCAAATTTAAATCGTTTTTGGTGCATCGAAATCTGGGTTTTTGGTCTAAAACTTAAAAATTTAGTATAGTAACTCAGCGTTTTTATTGTTTATTCGTGTAGATCTCGTCGATACCTTCCTTCAGAGGGGTCGAACTCCGCAATCGGCTTGAAAATAAAAAAGTTATTTGCAACTAAACTCTAACCTAACCTAACCCAAACCTAACCTATCGTAGTTTACATAGTCATTTTGAAAATTTGTATTACTTAAATTGATTTTATTTTGTCAAACGCATTGAGGCGCTCCTTCTGACTCCTCAATCAGCTACCGCACTAGCAAATTTAAATCGTTTTTGGTGCATCGAAATCTGGGTTTTTGGTCTAAAACTTAAAAATTTAGTATAGTAACTCAGCGTTTTTATTGTTTATTCGTGTAGATCTCGTCGATACCTTCCTTCAGAGGGGTCGAACTCCGCAATCGGCTTGAAAATAAAAAAGTTATTTGCAACTAAACTCTAACCTAACCTAACCTGACCCAAACCTAACCTATCGTAGTTTACATAGTCATTTTGAAAATTTGTATTACTTAAATTGATTTTATTTTGTCAAACGCATTGAGGCGCTCCTTCTGACTCCTCAATCAGCTACCGCACTAGCAAATTTAAATCGTTTTTGGTGCATCGAAATCTGGGTTTTTGGTCTAAAACTTAAAAATTTAGTATAGTAACTCAGCGTTTTTATTGTTTATTCGTGTAGATCTCGTCGATACCTTCCTTCAGAGGGGTCGAACTCCGCAATCGGCTTGAAAATAAAAAAGTTATTTGCAACTAAACTCTAACCTAACCTAACCTAACCTGACCCAAACCTAACCTATCGTAGTTTACATAGTCATTTTGAAAATTTGTATTACTTAAATTGATTTTATTTTGTCAAACGCATTGAGGCGCTCCTTCTGACTCCTCAATCAGCTACCGCACTAGCAAATTTACATCGTTTTTGGTGCATCGAAATCTGGGTTTTTGGTCTAAAACTTAAAAATTTAGTATAGTAACTCAGCGTTTTTATTGTTTATTCGTGTAGATCTCGTCGATACCTTCCTTCAGAGGGGTCGAACTCCGCAATCGGCTTGAAAATAAAAAAGTTATTTGCAACTAAACTCTAACCTAACCTAACCTAACCTGACCCAAACCTAACCTATCGTAGTTTACATAGTCATTTTGAAAATTTGTATTACTTAAATTGATTTTATTTTGTCAAACGCATTGAGGCGCTCCTTCTGACTCCTCAATCAGCTACCGCACTAGCAAATTTACATCGTTTTTGGTGCATCGAAATCTGGGTTTTTGGTCTAAAACTTAAAAATTTAGTATAGTAACTCAGCGTTTTTATTGTTTATTCGTGTAGATCTCGTCGATACCTTCCTTCAGAGGGGTCGAACTCCGCAATCGGCTTGAAAATAAAAAAGTTATTTGCAACTAAACTCTAACCTAACCTAACCTAACCTGACCCAAACCTAACCTATCGTAGTTTACATAGTCATTTTGAAAATTTGTATTACTTAAATTGATTTTATTTTGTCAAACGCATTGAGGCGCTCCTTCTGACTCCTCAATCAGCTACCGCACTAGCAAATTTAAATCGTTTTTGGTGCATCGAAATCTGGGTTTTTGGTCTAAAACTTAAAAATTTAGTATAGTAACTCAGCGTTTTTATTGTTTATTCGTGTAGATCTCGTCGATACCTTCCTTCAGAGGGGTCGAACTCCGCAATCGGCTTGAAAATAAAAAAGTTATTTGCAACTAAACTCTAACCTAACCTAACCTAACCTGACCCAAACCTAACCTATCGTAGTTTACATAGTCATTTTGAAAATTTGTATTACTTAAATTGATTTTATTTTGTCAAACGCATTGAGGCGCTCCTTCTGACTCCTCAATCAGCTACCGCACTAGCAAATTTAAATCGTTTTTGGTGCATCGAAATCTGGGTTTTTGGTCTAAAACTTAAAAATTTAGTATAGTAACTCAGCGTTTTTATTGTTTATTCGTGTAGATCTCGTCGATACCTTCCTTCAGAGGGGTCGAACTCCGCAATCGGCTTGAAAATAAAAAAGTTATTTGCAACTAAACTCTAACCTAACCTAACCTAACCTGACCCAAACCTAACCTATCGTAGTTTACATAGTCATTTTGAAAATTTGTATTACTTAAATTGATTTTATTTTGTCAAACGCATTGAGGCGCTCCTTCTGACTCCTCAATCAGCTACCGCACTAGCAAATTTACATCGTTTTTGGTGCATCGAAATCTGGGTTTTTGGTCTAAAACTTAAAAATTTAGTATAGTAACTCAGCGTTTTTATTGTTTATTCGTGTAGATCTCGTCGATACCTTCCTTCAGAGGGGTCGAACTCCGCAATCGGCTTGAAAATAAAAAAGTTATTTGCAACTAAACTCTAACCTAACCTAACCTAACCTGACCCAAACCTAACCTATCGTAGTTTACATAGTCATTTTGAAAATTTGTATTACTTAAATTGATTTTATTTTGTCAAACGCATTGAGGCGCTCCTTCTGACTCCTCAATCAGCTACCGCACTAGCAAATTTACATCGTTTTTGGTGCATCGAAATCTGGGTTTTTGGTCTAAAACTTAAAAATTTAGTATAGTAACTCAGCGTTTTTATTGTTTATTCGTGTAGATCTCGTCGATACCTTCCTTCAGAGGGGTCGAACTCCGCAATCGGCTTGAAAATAAAAAAGTTATTTGCAACTAAACTCTAACCTAACCTAACCTAACCTGACCCAAACCTAACCTATCGTAGTTTACATAGTCATTTTGAAAATTTGTATTACTTAAATTGATTTTATTTTGTCAAACGCATTGAGGCGCTCCTTCTGACTCCTCAATCAGCTACCGCACTAGCAAATTTACATCGTTTTTGGTGCATCGAAATCTGGGTTTTTGGTCTAAAACTTAAAAATTTAGTACAGTAACTCAGCGTTTTTATTGTTTATTCGTGTAGATCTCGTCGATACCTTCCTTCAGAGGGGTCGAACTCCGCAATCGGCTTGAAAATAAAAAAGTTATTTGCAACTAAACTCTAACCTAACCTAACCTAACCTGACCCAAACCTAACCTATCGTAGTTTACATAGTCATTTTGAAAATTTGTATTACTTAAATTGATTTTATTTTGTCAAACGCATTGAGGCGCTCCTTCTGACTCCTCAATCAGCTACCGCACTAGCAAATTTACATCGTTTTTGGTGCATCGAAATCTGGGTTTTTGGTCTAAAACTTAAAAATTTAGTATAGTAACTCAGCGTTTTTATTGTTTATTCGTGTAGATCTCGTCGATACCTTCCTTCAGAGGGGTCGAACTCCGCAATCGGCTTGAAAATAAAAAAGTTATTTGCAACTAAACTCTAACCTAACCTAACCTAACCTGACCCAAACCTAACCTATCGTAGTTTACATAGTCATTTTGAAAATTTGTATTACTTAAATTGATTTTATTTTGTCAAACGCATTGAGGCGCTCCTTCTGACTCCTCAATCAGCTACCGCACTAGCAAATTTACATCGTTTTTGGTGCATCGAAATCAGGGTTTTTGGTCTAAAACTTAAAAATTTAGTACCGTAACTCAGCGTTTTTATTGTTTATTCGTGTAGATCTCGTCGATACCTTCCTTCAGAGGGGTCGAACTCCGCAATCGGCTTGAAAATAAAAAAGTTATTTGCAACTAAACTCTAACCTAACCTAACCTAACCTGACCCAAACCTAACCTATCGTAGTTTACATAGTCATTTTGAAAATTTGTATTACTTAAATTGATTTTATTTTGTCAAACGCATTGAGGCGCTCCTTCTGACTCCTCAATCAGCTACCGCACTAGCAAATTTAAATCGTTTTTGGTGCATCGAAATCTGGGTTTTTGGTCTAAAACTTAAAAATTTAGTATAGTAACTCAGCGTTTTTATTGTTTATTCGTGTAGATCTCGTCGATACCTTCCTTCAGAGGGGTCGAACTCCGCAATCGGCTTGAAAATAAAAAAGTTATTTGCAACTAAACTCTAACCTAACCTAACCTAACCTGACCCAAACCTAACCTATCGTAGTTTACATAGTCATTTTGAAAATTTGTATTACTTAAATTGATTTTATTTTGTCAAACGCATTGAGGCGCTCCTTCTGACTCCTCAATCAGCTACCGCACTAGCAAATTTACATCGTTTTTGGTGCATCGAAATCTGGGTTTTTGGTCTAAAACTTAAAAATTTAGTATAGTAACTCAGCGTTTTTATTGTTTATTCGTGTAGATCTCGTCGATACCTTCCTTCAGAGGGGTCGAACTCCGCAATCGGCTTGAAAATAAAAAAGTTATTTGCAACTAAACTCTAACCTAACCTAACCTAACCTGACCCAAACCTAACCTATCGTAGTTTACATAGTCATTTTGAAAATTTGTATTACTTAAATTGATTTTATTTTGTCAAACGCATTGAGGCGCTCCTTCTGACTCCTCAATCAGCTACCGCACTAGCAAATTTAAATCGTTTTTGGTGCATCGAAATCTGGGTTTTTGGTCTAAAACTTAAAAATTTAGTATAGTAACTCAGCGTTTTTATTGTTTATTCGTGTAGATCTTGTCGATACCTTCCTTCAGAGGGGTCGAACTCCGCAATCGGCTTGAAAATAAAAAAGTTATTTGCAACTAAACTCTAACCTAACCTAACCTAACCTGACCCAAACCTAACCTATCGTAGTTTACATAGTCATTTTGAAAATTTGTATTACTTAAATTGATTTTATTTTGTCAAACGCATTGAGGCGCTCCTTCTGACTCCTCAATCAGCTACCGCACTAGCAAATTTAAATCGTTTTTGGTGCATCGAAATCTGGGTTTTTGGTCTAAAACTTAAAAATTTAGTATAGTAACTCAGCGTTTTTATTGTTTATTCGTGTAGATCTCGTCGATACCTTCCTTCAGAGGGGTCGAACTCCGCAATCGGCTTGAAAATAAAAAAGTTATTTGCAACTAAACTCTAACCTAACCTAACCTAACCTGACCCAAACCTAACCTATCGTAGTTTACATAGTCATTTTGAAAATTTGTATTACTTAAATTGATTTTATTTTGTCAAACGCATTGAGGCGCTCCTTCTGACTCCTCAATCAGCTACCGCACTAGCAAATTTACATCGTTTTTGGTGCATCGAAATCTGGGTTTTTGGTCTAAAACTTAAAAATTTAGTATAGTAACTCAGCGTTTTTATTGTTTATTCGTGTAGATCTCGTCGATACCTTCCTTCAGAGGGGTCGAACTCCGCAATCGGCTTGAAAATAAAAAAGTTATTTGCAACTAAACTCTAACCTAACCTAACCTAACCTGACCCAAACCTAACCTATCGTAGTTTACATAGTCATTTTGAAAATTTGTATTACTTAAATTGATTTTATTTTGTCAAACGCATTGAGGCGCTCCTTCTGACTCCTCAATCAGCTACCGCACTAGCAAATTTACATCGTTTTTGGTGCATCGAAATCTGGGTTTTTGGTCTAAAACTTAAAAATTTAGTATAGTAACTCAGCGTTTTTATTGTTTATTCGTGTAGATCTCGTCGATACCTTCCTTCAGAGGGGTCGAACTCCGCAATCGGCTTGAAAATAAAAAAGTTATTTGCAACTAAACTCTAACCTAACCTAACCTAACCTGACCCAAACCTAACCTATCGTAGTTTACATAGTCATTTTGAAAATTTGTATTACTTAAATTGATTTTATTTTGTCAAACGCATTGAGGCGCTCCTTCTGACTCCTCAATCAGCTACCGCACTAGCAAATTTACATCGTTTTTGGTGCATCGAAATCTGGGTTTTTGGTCTAAAACTTAAAAATTTAGTACAGTAACTCAGCGTTTTTATTGTTTATTCGTGTAGATCTCGTCGATACCTTCCTTCAGAGGGGTCGAACTCCGCAATCGGCTTGAAAATAAAAAAGTTATTTGCAACTAAACTCTAACCTAACCTAACCTAACCTGACCCAAACCTAACCTATCGTAGTTTACATAGTCATTTTGAAAATTTGTATTACTTAAATTGATTTTATTTTGTCAAACGCATTGAGGCGCTCCTTCTGACTCCTCAATCAGCTACCGCACTAGCAAATTTACATCGTTTTTGGTGCATCGAAATCTGGGTTTTTGGTCTAAAACTTAAAAATTTAGTATAGTAACTCAGCGTTTTTATTGTTTATTCGTGTAGATCTCGTCGATACCTTCCTTCAGAGGGGTCGAACTCCGCAATCGGCTTGAAAATAAAAAAGTTATTTGCAACTAAACTCTAACCTAACCTGACCCAAACCTAACCTATCGTAGTTTACATAGTCATTTTGAAAATTTGTATTACTTAAATTGATTTTATTTTGTCAAACGCATTGAGGCGCTCCTTCTGACTCCTCAATCAGCTACCGCACTAGCAAATTTAAATCGTTTTTGGTGCATCGAAATCTGGGTTTTTGGTCTAAAACTTAAAAATTTAGTATAGTAACTCAGCGTTTTTATTGTTTATTCGTGTAGATCTCGTCGATACCTTCCTTCAGAGGGGTCGAACTCCGCAATCGGCTTGAAAATAAAAAAGTTATTTGCAACTAAACTCTAACCTAACCTAACCTAACCTGACCCAAACCTAACCTATCGTAGTTTACATAGTCATTTTGAAAATTTGTATTACTTAAATTGATTTTATTTTGTCAAACGCATTGAGGCGCTCCTTCTGACTCCTCAATCAGCTACCGCACTAGCAAATTTAAATCGTTTTTGGTGCATCGAAATCTGGGTTTTTGGTCTAAAACTTAAAAATTTAGTATAGTAACTCAGCGTTTTTATTGTTTATTCGTGTAGATCTCGTCGATACCTTCCTTCAGAGGGGTCGAACTCCGCAATCGGCTTGAAAATAAAAAAGTTATTTGCAACTAAACTCTAACCTAACCTAACCTAACCTGACCCAAACCTAACCTATCGTAGTTTACATAGTCATTTTGAAAATTTGTATTACTTAAATTGATTTTATTTTGTCAAACGCATTGAGGCGCTCCTTCTGACTCCTCAATCAGCTACCGCACTAGCAAATTTACATCGTTTTTGGTGCATCGAAATCTGGGTTTTTGGTCTAAAACTTAAAAATTTAGTATAGTAACTCAGCGTTTTTATTGTTTATTCGTGTAGATCTCGTCGATACCTTCCTTCAGAGGGGTCGAACTCCGCAATCGGCTTGAAAATAAAAAAGTTATTTGCAACTAAACTCTAACCTAACCTAACCTAACCTGACCCAAACCTAACCTATCGTAGTTTACATAGTCATTTTGAAAATTTGTATTACTTAAATTGATTTTATTTTGTCAAACGCATTGAGGCGCTCCTTCTGACTCCTCAATCAGCTACCGCACTAGCAAATTTACATCGTTTTTGGTGCATCGAAATCTGGGTTTTTGGTCTAAAACTTAAAAATTTAGTATAGTAACTCAGCGTTTTTATTGTTTATTCGTGTAGATCTCGTCGATACCTTCCTTCAGAGGGGTCGAACTCCGCAATCGGCTTGAAAATAAAAAAGTTATTTGCAACTAAACTCTAACCTAACCTAACCTAACCTGACCCAAACCTAACCTATCGTAGTTTACATAGTCATTTTGAAAATTTGTATTACTTAAATTGATTTTATTTTGTCAAACGCATTGAGGCGCTCCTTCTGACTCCTCAATCAGCTACCGCACTAGCAAATTTAAATCGTTTTTGGTGCATCGAAATCTGGGTTTTTGGTCTAAAACTTAAAAATTTAGTATAGTAACTCAGCGTTTTTATTGTTTATTCGTGTAGATCTCGTCGATACCTTCCTTCAGAGGGGTCGAACTCCGCAATCGGCTTGAAAATAAAAAAGTTATTTGCAACTAAACTCTAACCTAACCTAACCTAACCTGACCCAAACCTAACCTATCGTAGTTTACATAGTCATTTTGAAAATTTGTATTACTTAAATTGATTTTATTTTGTCAAACGCATTGAGGCGCTCCTTCTGACTCCTCAATCAGCTACCGCACTAGCAAATTTAAATCGTTTTTGGTGCATCGAAATCTGGGTTTTTGGTCTAAAACTTAAAAATTTAGTATAGTAACTCAGCGTTTTTATTGTTTATTCGTGTAGATCTCGTCGATACCTTCCTTCAGAGGGGTCGAACTCCGCAATCGGCTTGAAAATAAAAAAGTTATTTGCAACTAAACTCTAACCTAACCTAACCTAACCTGACCCAAACCTAACCTATCGTAGTTTACATAGTCATTTTGAAAATTTGTATTACTTAAATTGATTTTATTTTGTCAAACGCATTGAGGCGCTCCTTCTGACTCCTCAATCAGCTACCGCACTAGCAAATTTACATCGTTTTTGGTGCATCGAAATCTGGGTTTTTGGTCTAAAACTTAAAAATTTAGTATAGTAACTCAGCGTTTTTATTGTTTATTCGTGTAGATCTCGTCGATACCTTCCTTCAGAGGGGTCGAACTCCGCAATCGGCTTGAAAATAAAAAAGTTATTTGCAACTAAACTCTAACCTAACCTAACCTAACCTGACCCAAACCTAACCTATCGTAGTTTACATAGTCATTTTGAAAATTTGTATTACTTAAATTGATTTTATTTTGTCAAACGCATTGAGGCGCTCCTTCTGACTCCTCAATCAGCTACCGCACTAGCAAATTTACATCGTTTTTGGTGCATCGAAATCTGGGTTTTTGGTCTAAAACTTAAAAATTTAGTATAGTAACTCAGCGTTTTTATTGTTTATTCGTGTAGATCTCGTCGATACCTTCCTTCAGAGGGGTCGAACTCCGCAATCGGCTTGAAAATAAAAAAGTTATTTGCAACTAAACTCTAACCTAACCTAACCTAACCTGACCCAAACCTAACCTATCGTAGTTTACATAGTCATTTTGAAAATTTGTATTACTTAAATTGATTTTATTTTGTCAAACGCATTGAGGCGCTCCTTCTGACTCCTCAATCAGCTACCGCACTAGCAAATTTAAATCGTTTTTGGTGCATCGAAATCTGGGTTTTTGGTCTAAAACTTAAAAATTTAGTATAGTAACTCAGCGTTTTTATTGTTTATTCGTGTAGATCTCGTCGATACCTTCCTTCAGAGGGGTCGAACTCCGCAATCGGCTTGAAAATAAAAAAGTTATTTGCAACTAAACTCTAACCTAACCTAACCTAACCTGACCCAAACCTAACCTATCGTAGTTTACATAGTCATTTTGAAAATTTGTATTACTTAAATTGATTTTATTTTGTCAAACGCATTGAGGCGCTCCTTCTGACTCCTCAATCAGCTACCGCACTAGCAAATTTACATCGTTTTTGGTGCATCGAAATCTGGGTTTTTGGTCTAAAACTTAAAAATTTAGTACAGTAACTCAGCGTTTTTATTGTTTATTCGTGTAGATCTCGTCGATACCTTCCTTCAGAGGGGTCGAACTCCGCAATCGGCTTGAAAATAAAAAAGTTATTTGCAACTAAACTCTAACCTAACCTAACCTAACCTGACCCAAACCTAACCTATCGTAGTTTACATAGTCATTTTGAAAATTTGTATTACTTAAATTGATTTTATTTTGTCAAACGCATTGAGGCGCTCCTTCTGACTCCTCAATCAGCTACCGCACTAGCAAATTTACATCGTTTTTGGTGCATCGAAATCTGGGTTTTTGGTCTAAAACTTAAAAATTTAGTATAGTAACTCAGCGTTTTTATTGTTTATTCGTGTAGATCTCGTCGATACCTTCCTTCAGAAGGATCGAACTCCGCAATCGGCTTGAAAATAAAAAAGTTATTTGCAACTAAACTCTAACCTAACCTAACCTAACCTGACCCAAACCTAACCTATCGTAGTTTACATAGTCATTTTGAAAATTTGTATTACTTAAATTGATTTTATTTTGTCAAACGCATTGAGGCGCTCCTTCTGACTCCTCAATCAGCTACCGCACTAGCAAATTTAAATCGTTTTTGGTGCATCGAACTCTGGGTTTTTGGTCTAAAACTTAAAAATTTAGTATAGTAACTCAGCGTTTTTATTGTTTATTCGTGTAGATCTCGTCGATACCTTCCTTCAGAGGGGTCGAACTCCGCAATCGGCTTGAAAATAAAAAAGTTATTTGCAACTAAACTCTAACCTAACCTAACCTAACCTGACCCAAACCTAACCTATCGTAGTTTACATAGTCATTTTGAAAATTTGTATTACTTAAATTGATTTTATTTTGTCAAACGCATTGAGGCGCTCCTTCTGACTCCTCAATCAGCTACCGCACTAGCAAATTTACATCGTTTTTGGTGCATCGAAATCTGGGTTTTTGGTCTAAAACTTAAAAATTTAGTATAGTAACTCAGCGTTTTTATTGTTTATTCGTGTAGATCTCGTCGATACCTTCCTTCAGAGGGGTCGAACTCCGCAATCGGCTTGAAAATAAAAAAGTTATTTGCAACTAAACTCTAACCTAACCTAACCTAACCTGACCCAAACCTAACCTATCGTAGTTTACATAGTCATTTTGAAAATTTGTATTACTTAAATTGATTTTATTTTGTCAAACGCATTGAGGCGCTCCTTCTGACTCCTCAATCAGCTACCGCACTAGCAAATTTAAATCGTTTTTGGTGCATCGAAATCTGGGTTTTTGGTCTAAAACTTAAAAATTTAGTATAGTAACTCAGCGTTTTTATTATTTATTCGTGTAGATCTCGTCGATACCTTCCTTCAGAGGGGTCGAACTCCGCAATCGGCTTGAAAATAAAAAAGTTATTTGCAACTAAACTCTAACCTAACCTAACCTAACCTGACCCAAACCTAACCTATCGTAGTTTACATAGTCATTTTGAAAATTTGTATTACTTAAATTGATTTTATTTTGTCAAACGCATTGAGGCGCTCCTTCTGACTCCTCAATCAGCTACCGCACTAGCAAATTTACATCGTTTTTGGTGCATCGAAATCTGGGTTTTTGGTCTAAAACTTAAAAATTTAGTATAGTAACTCAGCGTTTTTATTGTTTATTCGTGTAGATCTCGTTGATACCTTCCTTCAGAGGGGTCGAACTCCGCAATCGGCTTGAAAATAAAAAAGTTATTTGCAACTAAACTCTAACCTAACCTAACCTAACCTGACCCAAACCTAACCTATCGTAGTTTACATAGTCATTTTGAAAATTTGTATTACTTAAATTGATTTTATTTTGTCAAACGCATTGAGGCGCTCCTTCTGACTCCTCAATCAGCTACCGCACTAGCAAATTTAAATCGTTTTTGGTGCATCGAAATCTGGGTTTTTGGTCTAAAACTTAAAAATTTAGTATAGTAACTCAGCGTTTTTATTGTTTATTCGTGTAGATCTCGTCGATACCTTCCTTCAGAGGGGTCGAACTCCGCAATCGGCTTGAAAATAAAAAAGTTATTTGCAACTAAACTCTAACCTAACCTAACCTAACCTGACCCAAACCTAACCTATCGTAGTTTACATAGTCATTTTGAAAATTTGTATTACTTAAATTGATTTTATTTTGTCAAACGCATTGAGGCGCTCCTTCTGACTCCTCAATCAGCTACCGCACTAGCAAATTTACATCGTTTTTGGTGCATCGAAATCTGGGTTTTTGGTCTAAAACTTAAAAATTTAGTATAGTAACTCAGCGTTTTTATTGTTTATTCGTGTAGATCTCGTCGATACCTTCCTTCAGAGGGGTCGAACTCCGCAATCGGCTTGAAAATAAAAAAGTTATTTGCAACTAAACTCTAACCTAACCTAACCTAACCTGACCCAAACCTAACCTATCGTAGTTTACATAGTCATTTTGAAAATTTGTATTACTTAAATTGATTTTATTTTGTCAAACGCATTGAGGCGCTCCTTCTGACTCCTCAATCAGCTACCGCACTAGCAAATTTACATCGTTTTTGGTGCATCGAAATCTGGGTTTTTGGTCTAAAACTTAAAAATTTAGTATAGTAACTCAGCGTTTTTATTGTTTATTCGTGTAGATCTCGTCGATACCTTCCTTCAGAGGGGTCGAACTCCGCAATCGGCTTGAAAATAAAAAAGTTATTTGCAACTAAACTCTAACCTAACCTAACCTAACCTGACCCAAACCTAACCTATCGTAGTTTACATAGTCATTTTGAAAATTTGTATTACTTAAATTGATTTTATTTTGTCAAACGCATTGAGGCGCTCCTTCTGACTCCTCAATCAGCTACCGCACTAGCAAATTTACATCGTTTTTGGTGCATCGAAATCTGGGTTTTTGGTCTAAAACTTAAAAATTTAGTATAGTAACTCAGCGTTTTTATTGTTTATTCGTGTAGATCTCGTCGATACCTTCCTTCAGAGGGGTCGAACTCCGCAATCGGCTTGAAAATAAAAAAGTTATTTGCAACTAAACTCTAACCTAACCTAACCTAACCTGACCCAAACCTAACCTATCGTAGTTTACATAGTCATTTTGAAAATTTGTATTACTTAAATTGATTTTATTTTGTCAAACGCATTGAGGCGCTCCTTCTGACTCCTCAATCAGCTACCGCACTAGCAAATTTAAATCGTTTTTGGTGCATCGAAATCTGGGTTTTTGGTCTAAAACTTAAAAATTTAGTATAGTAACTCAGCGTTTTTATTGTTTATTCGTGTAGATCTCGTCGATACCTTCCTTCAGAGGGGTCGAACTCCGCAATCGGCTTGAAAATAAAAAAGTTATTTGCAACTAAACTCTAACCTAACCTAACCTAACCTGACCCAAACCTAACCTATCGTAGTTTACATAGTCATTTTGAAAATTTGTATTACTTAAATTGATTTTATTTTGTCAAACGCATTGAGGCGCTCCTTCTGACTCCTCAATCAGCTACCGCACTAGCAAATTTACATCGTTTTTGGTGCATCGAAATCTGGGTTTTTGGTCTAAAACTTAAAAATTTAGTATAGTAACTCAGCGTTTTTATTGTTTATTCGTGTAGATCTCGTCGATACCTTCCTTCAGAGGGGTCGAACTCCGCAATCGGCTTGAAAATAAAAAAGTTATTTGCAACTAAACTCTAACCTAACCTAACCTAACCTGACCCAAACCTAACCTATCGTAGTTTACATAGTCATTTTGAAAATTTGTATTACTTAAATTGATTTTATTTTGTCAAACGCATTGAGGCGCTCCTTCTGACTCCTCAATCAGCTACCGCACTAGCAAATTTACATCGTTTTTGGTGCATCGAAATCTGGGTTTTTGGTCTAAAACTTAAAAATTTAGTATAGTAACTCAGCGTTTTTATTGTTTATTCGTGTAGATCTCGTCGATACCTTCCTTCAGAGGGGTCGAACTCCGCAATCGGCTTGAAAATAAAAAAGTTATTTGCAACTAAACTCTAACCTAACCTAACCTAACCTGACCCAAACCTAACCTATCGTAGTTTACATAGTCATTTTGAAAATTTGTATTACTTAAATTGATTTTATTTTGTCAAACGCATTGAGGCGCTCCTTCTGACTCCTCAATCAGCTACCGCACTAGCAAATTTAAATCGTTTTTGGTGCATCGAAATCTGGGTTTTTGGTCTAAAACTTAAAAATTTAGTATAGTAACTCAGCGTTTTTATTGTTTATTCGTGTAGATCTCGTCGATACCTTCCTTCAGAGGGGTCGAACTCCGCAATCGGCTTGAAAATAAAAAAGTTATTTGCAACTAAACTCTAACCTAACCTAACCTAACCTGACCCAAACCTAACCTATCGTAGTTTACATAGTCATTTTGAAAATTTGTATTACTTAAATTGATTTTATTTTGTCAAACGCATTGAGGCGCTCCTTCTGACTCCTCAATCAGCTCCCGCACTAGCAAATTTACATCGTTTTTGGTGCATCGAAATCTGGGTTTTTGGTCTAAAACTTAAAAATTTAGTATAGTAACTCAGCGTTTTTATTGTTTATTCGTGTAGATCTCGTCGATACCTTCCTTCAGAGGGGTCGAACTCCGCAATCGGCTTGAAAATAAAAAAGTTATTTGCAACTAAACTCTAACCTAACCTAACCTAACCTGACCCAAACCTAACCTATCGTAGTTTACATAGTCATTTTGAAAATTTGTATTACTTAAATTGATTTTATTTTGTCAAACGCATTGAGGCGCTCCTTCTGACTCCTCAATCAGCTACCGCACTAGCAAATTTAAATCGTTTTTGGTGCATCGAAATCTGGGTTTTTGGTCTAAAACTTAAAAATTTAGTATAGTAACTCAGCGTTTTTATTGTTTATTCGTGTAGATCTCGTCGATACCTTCCTTCAGAGGGGTCGAACTCCGCAATCGGCTTGAAAATAAAAAAGTTATTTGCAACTAAACTCTAACCTAACCTAACCTAACCTGACCCAAACCTAACCTATCGTAGTTTACATAGTCATTTTGAAAATTTGTATTACTTAAATTGATTTTATTTTGTCAAACGCATTGAGGCGCTCCTTCTGACTCCTCAATCAGCTACCGCACTAGCAAATTTACATCGTTTTTGGTGCATCGAAATCTGGGTTTTTGGTCTAAAACTTAAAAATTTAGTATAGTAACTCAGCGTTTTTATTGTTTATTCGTGTAGATCTCGTCGATACCTTCCTTCAGAGGGGTCGAACTCCGCAATCGGCTTGAAAATAAAAAAGTTATTTGCAACTAAACTCTAACCTAACCTAACCTAACCTGACCCAAACCTAACCTATCGTAGTTTACATAGTCATTTTGAAAATTTGTATTACTTAAATTGATTTTATTTTGTCAAACGCATTGAGGCGCTCCTTCTGACTCCTCAATCAGCTACCGCACTAGCAAATTTAAATCGTTTTTGGTGCATCGAAATCTGGGTTTTTGGTCTAAAACTTAAAAATTTAGTATAGTAACTCAGCGTATTTATTGTTTATTCGTGTAGATCTCGTCGATACCTTCCTTCAGAGGGGTCGAACTCCGCAATCGGCTTGAAAATAAAAAAGTTATTTGCAACTAAACTCTAACCTAACCTAACCTAACCTGACCCAAACCTAACCTATCGTAGTTTACATAGTCATTTTGAAAATTTGTATTACTTAAATTGATTTTATTTTGTCAAACGCATTGAGGCGCTCCTTCTGACTCCTCAATCAGCTACCGCACTAGCAAATTTACATCGTTTTTGGTGCATCGAAATCTGGGTTTTTGGTCTAAAACTTAAAAATTTAGTATAGTAACTCAGCGTTTTTATTATTTATTCGTGTAGATCTCGTCGATACCTTCCTTCAGAGGGGTCGAACTCCGCAATCGGCTTGAAAATAAAAAAGTTATTTGCAACTAAACTCTAACCTAACCTAACCTAACCTGACCCAAACCTAACCTATCGTAGTTTACATAGTCATTTTGAAAATTTGTATTACTTAAATTGATTTTATTTTGTCAAACGCATTGAGGCGCTCCTTCTGACTCCTCAATCAGCTACCGCACTAGCAAATTTACATCGTTTTTGGTGCATCGAAATCTGGGTTTTTGGTCTAAAACTTAAAAATTTAGTATAGTAACTCAGCGTTTTTATTGTTTATTCGTGTAGATCTCGTCGATACCTTCCTTCAGAGGGGTCGAACTCCGCAATCGGCTTGAAAATAAAAAAGTTATTTGCAACTAAACTCTAACCTAACCTAACCTAACCTGACCCAAACCTAACCTATCGTAGTTTACATAGTCATTTTGAAAATTTGTATTACTTAAATTGATTTTATTTTGTCAAACGCATTGAGGCGCTCCTTCTGACTCCTCAATCAGCTACCGCACTAGCAAATTTACATCGTTTTTGGTGCATCGAAATCTGGGTTTTTGGTCTAAAACTTAAAAATTTAGTATAGTAACTCAGCGTTTTTATTATTTATTCGTGTAGATCTCGTCGATACCTTCCTTCAGAGGGGTCGAACTCCGCAATCGGCTTGAAAATAAAAAAGTTATTTGCAACTAAACTCTAACCTAACCTAACCTAACCTGACCCAAACCTAACCTATCGTAGTTTACATAGTCATTTTGAAAATTTGTATTACTTAAATTGATTTTATTTTGTCAAACGCATTGAGGCGCTCCTTCTGACTCCTCAATCAGCTACCGCACTAGCAAATTTACATCGTTTTTGGTGCATCGAAATCTGGGTTTTTGGTCTAAAACTTAAAAATTTAGTATAGTAACTCAGCGTTTTTATTGTTTATTCGTGTAGATCTCGTTGATACCTTCCTTCAGAGGGGTCGAACTCCGC
Organism: Stenoptilia bipunctidactyla; assembly: GCA_944452665.1. Taxonomy (NCBI): domain Eukaryota; kingdom Metazoa; phylum Arthropoda; class Insecta; order Lepidoptera; family Pterophoridae; genus Stenoptilia; species Stenoptilia bipunctidactyla. Next base: position 36,205 of record CALYBW010000222.1, on the reverse strand, counting down.
AATCGGCTTGAAAATAAAAAAGTTATTTGCAACTAAACTCTAACCTAACCTAACCTAACCTGACCCAAACCTAACCTATCGTAGTTTACATAGTCATTTTGAAAATTTGTATTACTTAAATTGATTTTATTTTGTCAAACGCATTGAGGCGCTCCTTCTGACTCCTCAATCAGCTACCGCACTAGCAAATTTAAATCGTTTTTGGTGCATCGAAATCTGGGTTTTTGGTCTAAAACTTAAAAATTTAGTATAGTAACTCAGCGTTTTTATTGTTTATTCGTGTAGATCTCGTCGATACCTTCCTTCAGAGGGGTCGAACTCCGCAATCGGCTTGAAAATAAAAAAGTTATTTGCAACTAAACTCTAACCTAACCTAACCTAACCTGACCCAAACCTAACCTATCGTAGTTTACATAGTCATTTTGAAAATTTGTATTACTTAAATTGATTTTATTTTGTCAAACGCATTGAGGCGCTCCTTCTGACTCCTCAATCAGCTACCGCACTAGCAAATTTACATCGTTTTTGGTGCATCGAAATCTGGGTTTTTGGTCTAAAACTTAAAAATTTAGTATAGTAACTCAGCGTTTTTATTGTTTATTCGTGTAGATCTCGTCGATACCTTCCTTCAGAGGGGTCGAACTCCGCAATCGGCTTGAAAATAAAAAAGTTATTTGCAACTAAACTCTAACCTAACCTAACCTAACCTGACCCAAACCTAACCTATCGTAGTTTACATAGTCATTTTGAAAATTTGTATTACTTAAATTGATTTTATTTTGTCAAACGCATTGAGGCGCTCCTTCTGACTCCTCAATCAGCTACCGCACTAGCAAATTTACATCGTTTTTGGTGCATCGAAATCTGGGTTTTTGGTCTAAAACTTAAAAATTTAGTATAGTAACTCAGCGTTTTTATTGTTTATTCGTGTAGATCTCGTCGATACCTTCCTTCAGAGGGGTCGAACTCCGCAATCGGCTTGAAAATAAAAAAGTTATTTGCAACTAAACTCTAACCTAACCTAACCTAACCTGACCCAAACCTAACCTATCGTAGTTTACATAGTCATTTTGAAAATTTGTATTACTTAAATTGATTTTATTTTGTCAAACGCATTGAGGCGCTCCTTCTGACTCCTCAATCAGCTACCGCACTAGCAAATTTACATCGTTTTTGGTGCATCGAAATCTGGGTTTTTGGTCTAAAACTTAAAAATTTAGTATAGTAACTCAGCGTTTTTATTGTTTATTCGTGTAGATCTCGTCGATACCTTCCTTCAGAGGGGTCGAACTCCGCAATCGGCTTGAAAATAAAAAAGTTATTTGCAACTAAACTCTAACCTAACCTAACCTAACCTGACCCAAACCTAACCTATCGTAGTTTACATAGTCATTTTGAAAATTTGTATTACTTAAATTGATTTTATTTTGTCAAACGCATTGAGGCGCTCCTTCTGACTCCTCAATCAGCTACCGCACTAGCAAATTTACATCGTTTTTGGTGCATCGAAATCTGGGTTTTTGGTCTAAAACTTAAAAATTTAGTATAGTAACTCAGCGTTTTTATTGTTTATTCGTGTAGATCTCGTCGATACCTTCCTTCAGAGGGGTCGAACTCCGCAATCGGCTTGAAAATAAAAAAGTTATTTGCAACTAAACTCTAACCTAACCTAACCTAACCTGACCCAAACCTAACCTATCGTAGTTTACATAGTCATTTTGAAAATTTGTATTACTTAAATTGATTTTATTTTGTCAAACGCATTGAGGCGCTCCTTCTGACTCCTCAATCAGCTACCGCACTAGCAAATTTAAATCGTTTTTGGTGCATCGAAATCTGGGTTTTTGGTCTAAAACTTAAAAATTTAGTATAGTAACTCAGCGTTTTTATTGTTTATTCGTGTAGATCTCGTCGATACCTTCCTTCAGAGGGGTCGAACTCCGCAATCGGCTTGAAAATAAAAAAGTTATTTGCAACTAAACTCTAACCTAACCTAACCTAACCTGACCCAAACCTAACCTATCGTAGTTTACATAGTCATTTTGAAAATTTGTATTACTTAAATTGATTTTATTTTGTCAAACGCATTGAGGCGCTCCTTCTGACTCCTCAATCAGCTACCGCACTAGCAAATTTACATCGTTTTTGGTGCATCGAAATCTGGGTTTTTGGTCTAAAACTTAAAAATTTAGTATAGTAACTCAGCGTTTTTATTATTTATTCGTGTAGATCTCGTCGATACCTTCCTTCAGAGGGGTCGAACTCCGCAATCGGCTTGAAAATAAAAAAGTTATTTGCAACTAAACTCTAACCTAACCTAACCTAACCTGACCCAAACCTAACCTATCGTAGTTTACATAGTCATTTTGAAAATTTGTATTACTTAAATTGATTTTATTTTGTCAAACGCATTGAGGCGCTCCTTCTGACTCCTCAATCAGCTACCGCACTAGCAAATTTACATCGTTTTTGGTGCATCGAAATCTGGGTTTTTGGTCTAAAACTTAAAAATTTAGTATAGTAACTCAGCGTTTTTATTGTTTATTCGTGTAGATCTCGTCGATACCTTCCTTCAGAGGGGTCGAACTCCGCAATCGGCTTGAAAATAAAAAAGTTATTTGCAACTAAACTCTAACCTAACCTAACCTAACCTGACCCAAACCTAACCTATCGTAGTTTACATAGTCATTTTGAAAATTTGTATTACTTAAATTGATTTTATTTTGTCAAACGCATTGAGGCGCTCCTTCTGACTCCTCAATCAGCTACCGCACTAGCAAATTTAAATCGTTTTTGGTGCATCGAAATCTGGGTTTTTGGTCTAAAACTTAAAAATTTAGTATAGTAACTCAGCGTTTTTATTGTTTATTCGTGTAGATCTCGTCGATACCTTCCTTCAGAGGGGTCGAACTCCGCAATCGGCTTGAAAATAAAAAAGTTATTTGCAACTAAACTCTAACCTAACCTAACCTAACCTGACCCAAACCTAACCTATCGTAGTTTACATAGTCATTTTGAAAATTTGTATTACTTAAATTGATTTTATTTTGTCAAACGCATTGAGGCGCTCCTTCTGACTCCTCAATCAGCTACCGCACTAGCAAATTTACATCGTTTTTGGTGCATCGAAATCTGGGTTTTTGGTCTAAAACTTAAAAATTTAGTATAGTAACTCAGCGTTTTTATTATTTATTCGTGTAGATCTCGTCGATACCTTCCTTCAGAGGGGTCGAACTCCGCAATCGGCTTGAAAATAAAAAAGTTATTTGCAACTAAACTCTAACCTAACCTAACCTAACCTGACCCAAACCTAACCTATCGTAGTTTACATAGTCATTTTGAAAATTTGTATTACTTAAATTGATTTTATTTTGTCAAACGCATTGAGGCGCTCCTTCTGACTCCTCAATCAGCTACCGCACTAGCAAATTTACATCGTTTTTGGTGCATCGAAATCTGGGTTTTTGGTCTAAAACTTAAAAATTTAGTATAGTAACTCAGCGTTTTTATTGTTTATTCGTGTAGATCTCGTCGATACCTTCCTTCAGAGGGGTCGAACTCCGCAATCGGCTTGAAAATAAAAAAGTTATTTGCAACTAAACTCTAACCTAACCTAACCTAACCTGACCCAAACCTAACCTATCGTAGTTTACATAGTCATTTTGAAAATTTGTATTACTTAAATTGATTTTATTTTGTCAAACGCATTGAGGCGCTCCTTCTGACTCCTCAATCAGCTACCGCACTAGCAAATTTACATCGTTTTTGGTGCATCGAAATCTGGGTTTTTGGTCTAAAACTTAAAAATTTAGTATAGTAACTCAGCGTTTTTATTGTTTATTCGTGTAGATCTCGTCGATACCTTCCTTCAGAGGGGTCGAACTCCGCAATCGGCTTGAAAATAAAAAAGTTATTTGCAACTAAACTCTAACCTAACCTAACCTAACCTGACCCAAACCTAACCTATCGTAGTTTACATAGTCATTTTGAAAATTTGTATTACTTAAATTGATTTTATTTTGTCAAACGCATTGAGGCGCTCCTTCTGACTCCTCAATCAGCTACCGCACTAGCAAATTTACATCGTTTTTGGTGCATCGAAATCTGGGTTTTTGGTCTAAAACTTAAAAATTTAGTATAGTAACTCAGCGTTTTTATTATTTATTCGTGTAGATCTCGTCGATACCTTCCTTCAGAGGGGTCGAACTCCGCAATCGGCTTGAAAATAAAAAAGTTATTTGCAACTAAACTCTAACCTAACCTAACCTAACCTGACCCAAACCTAACCTATCGTAGTTTACATAGTCATTTTGAAAATTTGTATTACTTAAATTGATTTTATTTTGTCAAACGCATTGAGGCGCTCCTTCTGACTCCTCAATCAGCTACCGCACTAGCAAATTTACATCGTTTTTGGTGCATCGAAATCTGGGTTTTTGGTCTAAAACTTAAAAATTTAGTACAGTAACTCAGCGTTTTTATTGTTTATTCGTGTAGATCTCGTTGATACCTTCCTTCAGAGGGGTCGAACTCCGCAATCGGCTTGAAAATAAAAAAGTTATTTGCAACTAAACTCTAACCTAACCTAACCTAACCTGACCCAAACCTAACCTATCGTAGTTTACATAGTCATTTTGAAAATTTGTATTACTTAAATTGATTTTATTTTGTCAAACGCATTGAGGCGCTCCTTCTGACTCCTCAATCAGCTACCGCACTAGCAAATTTAAATCGTTTTTGGTGCATCGAAATCTGGGTTTTTGGTCTAAAACTTAAAAATTTAGTATAGTAACTCAGCGTTTTTATTGTTTATTCGTGTAGATCTCGTCGATACCTTCCTTCAGAGGGGTCGAACTCCGCAATCGGCTTGAAAATAAAAAAGTTATTTGCAACTAAACTCTAACCTAACCTAACCTAACCTGACCCAAACCTAACCTATCGTAGTTTACATAGTCATTTTGAAAATTTGTATTACTTAAATTGATTTTATTTTGTCAAACGCATTGAGGCGCTCCTTCTGACTCCTCAATCAGCTACCGCACTAGCAAATTTACATCGTTTTTGGTGCATCGAAATCTGGGTTTTTGGTCTAAAACTTAAAAATTTTGTATAGTAACTCAGCGTTTTTATTGTTTATTCGTGTAGATCTCGTCGATACCTTCCTTCAGAGGGGTCGAACTCCGCAATCGGCTTGAAAATAAAAAAGTTATTTGCAACTAAACTCTAACCTAACCTAACCTAACCTGACCCAAACCTAACCTATCGTAGTTTACATAGTCATTTTGAAAATTTGTATTACTTAAATTGATTTTATTTTGTCAAACGCATTGAGGCGCTCCTTCTGACTCCTCAATCAGCTACCGCACTAGCAAATTTACATCGTTTTTGGTGCATCGAAATCTGGGTTTTTGGTCTAAAACTTAAAAATTTAGTATAGTAACTCAGCGTTTTTATTGTTTATTCGTGTAGATCTCGTCGATACCTTCCTTCAGAGGGGTCGAACTCCGCAATCGGCCTGAAAATAAAAAAGTTATTTGCAACTAAACTCTAACCTAACCTAACCTAACCTGACCCAAACCTAACCTATCGTAGTTTACATAGTCATTTTGAAAATTTGTATTACTTAAATTGATTTTATTTTGTCAAACGCATTGAGGCGCTCCTTCTGACTCCTCAATCAGCTACCGCACTAGCAAATTTACATCGTTTTTGGTGCATCGAAATCTGGGTTTTTGGTCTAAAACTTAAAAATTTAGTATAGTAACTCAGCGTTTTTATTGTTTATTCGTGTAGATCTCGTCGATACCTTCCTTCAGAGGGGTCGAACTCCGCAATCGGCTTGAAAATAAAAAAGTTATTTGCAACTAAACTCTAACCTAACCTAACCTAACCTGACCCAAACCTAACCTATCGTAGTTTACATAGTCATTTTGAAAATTTGTATTACTTAAATTGATTTTATTTTGTCAAACGCATTGAGGCGCTCCTTCTGACTCCTCAATCAGCTACCGCACTAGCAAATTTACATCGTTTTTGGTGCATCGAAATCTGGGTTTTTGGTCTAAAACTTAAAAATTTAGTATAGTAACTCAGCGTTTTTATTGTTTATTCGTGTAGATCTCGTCGATACCTTCCTTCAGAGGGGTCGAACTCCGCAATCGGCTTGAAAATAAAAAAGTTATTTGCAACTAAACTCTAACCTAACCTAACCTAACCTGACCCAAACCTAACCTATCGTAGTTTACATAGTCATTTTGAAAATTTGTATTACTTAAATTGATTTTATTTTGTCAAACGCATTGAGGCGCTCCTTCTGACTCCTCAATCAGCTACCGCACTAGCAAATTTAAATCGTTTTTGGTGCATCGAAATCTGGGTTTTTGGTCTAAAACTTAAAAATTTAGTATAGTAACTCAGCGTTTTTATTGTTTATTCGTGTAGATCTCGTCGATACCTTCCTTCAGAGGGGTCGAACTCCGCAATCGGCTTGAAAATAAAAAAGTTATTTGCAACTAAACTCTAACCTAACCTAACCTAACCTGACCCAAACCTAACCTATCGTAGTTTACATAGTCATTTTGAAAATTTGTATTACTTAAATTGATTTTATTTTGTCAAACGCATTGAGGCGCTCCTTCTGACTCCTCAATCAGCTACCGCACTAGCAAATTTACATCGTTTTTGGTGCATCGAAATCTGGGTTTTTGGTCTAAAACTTAAAAATTTAGTATAGTAACTCAGCGTTTTTATTATTTATTCGTGTAGATCTCGTCGATACCTTCCTTCAGAGGGGTCGAACTCCGCAATCGGCTTGAAAATAAAAAAGTTATTTGCAACTAAACTCTAACCTAACCTAACCTAACCTGACCCAAACCTAACCTATCGTAGTTTACATAGTCATTTTGAAAATTTGTATTACTTAAATTGATTTTATTTTGTCAAACGCATTGAGGCGCTCCTTCTGACTCCTCAATCAGCTACCGCACTAGCAAATTTACATCGTTTTTGGTGCATCGAAATCTGGGTTTTTGGTCTAAAACTTAAAAATTTAGTATAGTAACTCAGCGTTTTTATTGTTTATTCGTGTAGATCTCGTCGATACCTTCCTTCAGAGGGGTCGAACTCCGCAATCGGCTTGAAAATAAAAAAGTTATTTGCAACTAAACTCTAACCTAACCTAACCTAACCTGACCCAAACCTAACCTATCGTAGTTTACATAGTCATTTTGAAAATTTGTATTACTTAAATTGATTTTATTTTGTCAAACGCATTGAGGCGCTCCTTCTGACTCCTCAATCAGCTACCGCACTAGCAAATTTAAATCGTTTTTGGTGCATCGAAATCTGGGTTTTTGGTCTAAAACTTAAAAATTTAGTATAGTAACTCAGCGTTTTTATTGTTTATTCGTGTAGATCTCGTCGATACCTTCCTTCAGAGGGGTCGAACTCCGCAATCGGCTTGAAAATAAAAAAGTTATTTGCAACTAAACTCTAACCTAACCTAACCTAACCTGACCCAAACCTAACCTATCGTAGTTTACATAGTCATTTTGAAAATTTGTATTACTTAAATTGATTTTATTTTGTCAAACGCATTGAGGCGCTCCTTCTGACTCCTCAATCAGCTACCGCACTAGCAAATTTACATCGTTTTTGGTGCATCGAAATCTGGGTTTTTGGTCTAAAACTTAAAAATTTAGTATAGTAACTCAGCGTTTTTATTATTTATTCGTGTAGATCTCGTCGATACCTTCCTTCAGAGGGGTCGAACTCCGCAATCGGCTTGAAAATAAAAAAGTTATTTGCAACTAAACTCTAACCTAACCTAACCTAACCTGACCCAAACCTAACCTATCGTAGTTTACATAGTCATTTTGAAAATTTGTATTACTTAAATTGATTTTATTTTGTCAAACGCATTGAGGCGCTCCTTCTGACTCCTCAATCAGCTACCGCACTAGCAAATTTACATCGTTTTTGGTGCATCGAAATCTGGGTTTTTGGTCTAAAACTTAAAAATTTAGTATAGTAACTCAGCGTTTTTATTGTTTATTCGTGTAGATCTCGTCGATACCTTCCTTCAGAGGGGTCGAACTCCGCAATCGGCTTGAAAATAAAAAAGTTATTTGCAACTAAACTCTAACCTAACCTAACCTAACCTGACCCAAACCTAACCTATCGTAGTTTACATAGTCATTTTGAAAATTTGTATTACTTAAATTGATTTTATTTTGTCAAACGCATTGAGGCGCTCCTTCTGACTCCTCAATCAGCTACCGCACTAGCAAATTTACATCGTTTTTGGTGCATCGAAATCTGGGTTTTTGGTCTAAAACTTAAAAATTTAGTATAGTAACTCAGCGTTTTTATTATTTATTCGTGTAGATCTCGTCGATACCTTCCTTCAGAGGGGTCGAACTCCGCAATCGGCTTGAAAATAAAAAAGTTATTTGCAACTAAACTCTAACCTAACCTAACCTAACCTGACCCAAACCTAACCTATCGTAGTTTACATAGTCATTTTGAAAATTTGTATTACTTAAATTGATTTTATTTTGTCAAACGCATTGAGGCGCTCCTTCTGACTCCTCAATCAGCTACCGCACTAGCAAATTTACATCGTTTTTGGTGCATCGAAATCTGGGTTTTTGGTCTAAAACTTAAAAATTTAGTATAGTAACTCAGCGTTTTTATTGTTTATTCGTGTAGATCTCGTTGATACCTTCCTTCAGAGGGGTCGAACTCCGCAATCGGCTTGAAAATAAAAAAGTTATTTGCAACTAAACTCTAACCTAACCTAACCTAACCTGACCCAAACCTAACCTATCGTAGTTTACATAGTCATTTTGAAAATTTGTATTACTTAAATTGATTTTATTTTGTCAAACGCATTGAGGCGCTCCTTCTGACTCCTCAATCAGCTACCGCACTAGCAAATTTAAATCGTTTTTGGTGCATCGAAATCTGGGTTTTTGGTCTAAAACTTAAAAATTTAGTATAGTAACTCAGCGTTTTTATTGTTTATTCGTGTAGATCTCGTCGATACCTTCCTTCAGAGGGGTCGAACTCCGCAATCGGCTTGAAAATAAAAAAGTTATTTGCAACTAAACTCTAACCTAACCTAACCTAACCTGACCCAAACCTAACCTATCGTAGTTTACATAGTCATTTTGAAAATTTGTATTACTTAAATTGATTTTATTTTGTCAAACGCATTGAGGCGCTCCTTCTGACTCCTCAATCAGCTACCGCACTAGCAAATTTACATCGTTTTTGGTGCATCGAAATCTGGGTTTTTGGTCTAAAACTTAAAAATTTAGTATAGTAACTCAGCGTTTTTATTGTTTATTCGTGTAGATCTCGTCGATACCTTCCTTCAGAGGGGTCGAACTCCGCAATCGGCTTGAAAATAAAAAAGTTATTTGCAACTAAACTCTAACCTAACCTAACCTAACCTGACCCAAACCTAACCTATCGTAGTTTACATAGTCATTTTGAAAATTTGTATTACTTAAATTGATTTTATTTTGTCAAACGCATTGAGGCGCTCCTTCTGACTCCTCAATCAGCTACCGCACTAGCAAATTTACATCGTTTTTGGTGCATCGAAATCTGGGTTTTTGGTCTAAAACTTAAAAATTTAGTATAGTAACTCAGCGTTTTTATTGTTTATTCGTGTAGATCTCGTCGATACCTTCCTTCAGAGGGGTCGAACTCCGCAATCGGCTTGAAAATAAAAAAGTTATTTGCAACTAAACTCTAACCTAACCTAACCTAACCTGACCCAAACCTAACCTATCGTAGTTTACATAGTCATTTTGAAAATTTGTATTACTTAAATTGATTTTATTTTGTCAAACGCATTGAGGCGCTCCTTCTGACTCCTCAATCAGCTACCGCACTAGCAAATTTAAATCGTTTTTGGTGCATCGAAATCTGGGTTTTTGGTCTAAAACTTAAAAATTTAGTATAGTAACTCAGCGTTTTTATTGTTTATTCGTGTAGATCTCGTCGATACCTTCCTTCAGAGGGGTCGAACTCCGCAATCGGCTTGAAAATAAAAAAGTTATTTGCAACTAAACTCTAACCTAACCTAACCTAACCTGACCCAAACCTAACCTATCGTAGTTTACATAGTCATTTTGAAAATTTGTATTACTTAAATTGATTTTATTTTGTCAAACGCATTGAGGCGCTCCTTCTGACTCCTCAATCAGCTACCGCACTAGCAAATTTACATCGTTTTTGGTGCATCGAAATCTGGGTTTTTGGTCTAAAACTTAAAAATTTAGTATAGTAACTCAGCGTTTTTATTGTTTATTCGTGTAGATCTCGTCGATACCTTCCTTCAGAGGGGTCGAACTCCGCAATCGGCTTGAAAATAAAAAAGTTATTTGCAACTAAACTCTAACCTAACCTAACCTAACCTGACCCAAACCTAACCTATCGTAGTTTACATAGTCATTTTGAAAATTTGTATTACTTAAATTGATTTTATTTTGTCAAACGCATTGAGGCGCTCCTTCTGACTCCTCAATCAGCTACCGCACTAGCAAATTTAAATCGTTTTTGGTGCATCGAAATCTGGGTTTTTGGTCTAAAACTTAAAAATTTAGTATAGTAACTCAGCGTTTTTATTGTCTATTCGTGTAGATCTCGTCGATACCTTCCTTCAGAGGGGTCGAACTCCGCAATCGGCTTGAAAATAAAAAAGTTATTTGCAACTAAACTCTAACCTAACCTAACCTAACCTGACCCAAACCTAACCTATCGTAGTTTACATAGTCATTTTGAAAATTTGTATTACTTAAATTGATTTTATTTTGTCAAACGCATTGAGGCGCTCCTTCTGACTCCTCAATCAGCTACCGCACTAGCAAATTTACATCGTTTTTGGTGCATCGAAATCTGGGTTTTTGGTCTAAAACTTAAAAATTTAGTATAGTAACTCAGCGTTTTTATTGTTTATTCGTGTAGATCTCGTCGATACCTTCCTTCAGAGGGGTCGAACTCCGCAATCGGCTTGAAAATAAAAAAGTTATTTGCAACTAAACTCTAACCTAACCTAACCTAACCTGACCCAAACCTAACCTATCGTAGTTTACATAGTCATTTTGAAAATTTGTATTACTTAAATTGATTTTATTTTGTCAAACGCATTGAGGCGCTCCTTCTGACTCCTCAATCAGCTACCGCACTAGCAAATTTACATCGTTTTTGGTGCATCGAAATCTGGGTTTTTGGTCTAAAACTTAAAAATTTAGTATAGTAACTCAGCGTTTTTATTGTTTATTCGTGTAGATCTCGTCGATACCTTCCTTCAGAGGGGTCGAACTCCGCAATCGGCTTGAAAATAAAAAAGTTATTTGCAACTAAACTCTAACCTAACCTAACCTAACCTGACCCAAACCTAACCTATCGTAGTTTACATAGTCATTTTGAAAATTTGTATTACTTAAATTGATTTTATTTTGTCAAACGCATTGAGGCGCTCCTTCTGACTCCTCAATCAGCTACCGCACTAGCAAATTTAAATCGTTTTTGGTGCATCGAAATCTGGGTTTTTGGTCTAAAACTTAAAAATTTAGTATAGTAACTCAGCGTTTTTATTGTTTATTCGTGTAGATCTCGTTGATACCTTCCTTCAGAGGGGTCGAACTCCGCAATCGGCTTGAAAATAAAAAAGTTATTTGCAACTAAACTCTAACCTAACCTAACCTAACCTGACCCAAACCTAACCTATCGTAGTTTACATAGTCATTTTGAAAATTTGTATTACTTAAATTGATTTTATTTTGTCAAACGCATTGAGGCGCTCCTTCTGACTCCTCAATCAGCTACCGCACTAGCAAATTTACATCGTTTTTGGTGCATCGAAATCTGGGTTTTTGGTCTAAAACTTAAAAATTTAGTATAGTAACTCAGCGTTTTTATTGTTTATTCGTGTAGATCTCGTCGATACCTTCCTTCAGAGGGGTCGAACTCCGCAATCGGCTTGAAAATAAAAAAGTTATTTGCAACTAAACTCTAACCTAACCTAACCTAACCTGACCCAAACCTAACCTATCGTAGTTTACATAGTCATTTTGAAAATTTGTATTACTTAAATTGATTTTATTTTGTCAAACGCATTGAGGCGCTCCTTCTGACTCCTCAATCAGCTACCGCACTAGCAAATTTACATCGTTTTTGGTGCATCGAAATCTGGGTTTTTGGTCTAAAACTTAAAAATTTAGTATAGTAACTCAGCGTTTTTATTGTTTATTCGTGTAGATCTCGTCGATACCTTCCTTCAGAGGGGTCGAACTCCGCAATCGGCTTGAAAATAAAAAAGTTATTTGCAACTAAACTCTAACCTAACCTAACCTAACCTGACCCAAACCTAACCTATCGTAGTTTACATAGTCATTTTGAAAATTTGTATTACTTAAATTGATTTTATTTTGTCAAACGCATTGAGGCGCTCCTTCTGACTCCTCAATCAGCTACCGCACTAGCAAATTTACATCGTTTTTGGTGCATCGAAATCTGGGTTTTTGGTCTAAAACTTAAAAATTTAGTATAGTAACTCAGCGTTTTTATTGTTTATTCGTGTAGATCTCGTCGATACCTTCCTTCAGAGGGGTCGAACTCCGCAATCGGCTTGAAAATAAAAAAGTTATTTGCAACTAAACTCTAACCTAACCTAACCTAACCTGACCCAAACCTAACCTATCGTAGTTTACATAGTCATTTTGAAAATTTGTATTACTTAAATTGATTTTATTTTGTCAAACGCATTGAGGCGCTCCTTCTGACTCCTCAATCAGCTACCGCACTAGCAAATTTACATCGTTTTTGGTGCATCGAAATCTGGGTTTTTGGTCTAAAACTTAAAAATTTAGTATAGTAACTCAGCGTTTTTATTGTTTATTCGTGTAGATCTCGTCGATACCTTCCTTCAGAGGGGTCGAACTCCGCAATCGGCTTGAAAATAAAAAAGTTATTTGCAACTAAACTCTAACCTAACCTAACCTAACCTGACCCAAACCTAACCTATCGTAGTTTACATAGTCATTTTGAAAATTTGTATTACTTAAATTGATTTTATTTTGTCAAACGCATTGAGGCGCTCCTTCTGACTCCTCAATCAGCTACCGCACTAGCAAATTTACATCGTTTTTGGTGCATCGAAATCTGGGTTTTTGGTCTAAAACTTAAAAATTTAGTATAGTAACTCAGCGTTTTTATTGTTTATTCGTGTAGATCTCGTCGATACCTTCCTTCAGAGGGGTCGAACTCCGCAATCGGCTTGAAAATAAAAAAGTTATTTGCAACTAAACTCTAACCTAACCTAACCTAACCTGACCCAAACCTAACCTATCGTAGTTTACATAGTCATTTTGAAAATTTGTATTACTTAAATTGATTTTATTTTGTCAAACGCATTGAGGCGCTCCTTCTGACTCCTCAATCAGCTACCGCACTAGCAAATTTAAATCGTTTTTGGTGCATCGAAATCTGGGTTTTTGGTCTAAAACTTAAAAATTTAGTATAGTAACTCAGCGTTTTTATTGTTTATTCGTGTAGATCTCGTCGATACCTTCCTTCAGAGGGGTCGAACTCCGCAATCGGCTTGAAAATAAAAAAGTTATTTGCAACTAAACTCTAACCTAACCTAACCTAACCTGACCCAAACCTAACCTATCGTAGTTTACATAGTCATTTTGAAAATTTGTATTACTTAAATTGATTTTATTTTGTCAAACGCATTGAGGCGCTCCTTCTGACTCCTCAATCAGCTACCGCACTAGCAAATTTACATCGTTTTTGGTGCATCGAAATCTGGGTTTTTGGTCTAAAACTTAAAAATTTAGTATAGTAACTCAGCGTTTTTATTGTTTATTCGTGTAGATCTCGTCGATACCTTCCTTCAGAGGGGTCGAACTCCGCAATCGGCTTGAAAATAAAAAAGTTATTTGCAACTAAACTCTAACCTAACCTAACCTAACCTGACCCAAACCTAACCTATCGTAGTTTACATAGTCATTTTGAAAATTTGTATTACTTAAATTGATTTTATTTTGTCAAACGCATTGAGGCGCTCCTTCTGACTCCTCAATCAGCTACCGCACTAGCAAATTTAAATCGTTTTTGGTGCATCGAAATCTGGGTTTTTGGTCTAAAACTTAAAAATTTAGTATAGTAACTCAGCGTTTTTATTGTTTATTCGTGTAGATCTCGTCGATACCTTCCTTCAGAGGGGTCGAACTCCGCAATCGGCTTGAAAATAAAAAAGTTATTTGCAACTAAACTCTAACCTAACCTAACCTAACCTGACCCAAACCTAACCTATCGTAGTTTACATAGTCATTTTGAAAATTTGTATTACTTAAATTGATTTTATTTTGTCAAACGCATTGAGGCGCTCCTTCTGACTCCTCAATCAGCTACCGCACTAGCAAATTTACATCGTTTTTGGTGCATCGAAATCTGGGTTTTTGGTCTAAAACTTAAAAATTTAGTATAGTAACTCAGCGTTTTTATTGTTTATTCGTGTAGATCTCGTCGATACCTTCCTTCAGAGGGGTCGAACTCCGCAATCGGCTTGAAAATAAAAAAGTTATTTGCAACTAAACTCTAACCTAACCTAACCTAACCTGACCCAAACCTAACCTATCGTAGTTTACATAGTCATTTTGAAAATTTGTATTACTTAAATTGATTTTATTTTGTCAAACGCATTGAGGCGCTCCTTCTGACTCCTCAATCAGCTACCGCACTAGCAAATTTACATCGTTTTTGGTGCATCGAAATCTGGGTTTTTGGTCTAAAACTTAAAAATTTAGTATAGTAACTCAGCGTTTTTATTGTTTATTCGTGTAGATCTCGTCGATACCTTCCTTCAGAGGGGTCGAACTCCGCAATCGGCTTGAAAATAAAAAAGTTATTTGCAACTAAACTCTAACCTAACCTAACCTAACCTGACCCAAACCTAACCTATCGTAGTTTACATAGTCATTTTGAAAATTTGTATTACTTAAATTGATTTTATTTTGTCAAACGCATTGAGGCGCTCCTTCTGACTCCTCAATCAGCTACCGCACTAGCAAATTTACATCGTTTTTGGTGCATCGAAATCTGGGTTTTTGGTCTAAAACTTAAAAATTTAGTATAGTAACTCAGCGTTTTTATTATTTATTCGTGTAGATCTCGTCGATACCTTCCTTCAGAGGGGTCGAACTCCGCAATCGGCTTGAAAATAAAAAAGTTATTTGCAACTAAACTCTAACCTAACCTAACCTAACCTGACCCAAACCTAACCTATCGTAGTTTACATAGTCATTTTGAAAATTTGTATTACTTAAATTGATTTTATTTTGTCAAACGCATTGAGGCGCTCCTTCTGACTCCTCAATCAGCTACCGCACTAGCAAATTTACATCGTTTTTGGTGCATCGAAATCTGGGTTTTTGGTCTAAAACTTAAAAATTTAGTATAGTAACTCAGCGTTTTTATTGTTTATTCGTGTAGATCTCGTCGATACCTTCCTTCAGAGGGGTCGAACTCCGCAATCGGCTTGAAAATAAAAAAGTTATTTGCAACTAAACTCTAACCTAACCTAACCTGACCCAAACCTAACCTATCGTAGTTTACATAGTCATTTTGAAAATTTGTATTACTTAAATTGATTTTATTTTGTCAAACGCATTGAGGCGCTCCTTCTGACTCCTCAATCAGCTACCGCACTAGCAAATTTACATCGTTTTTGGTGCATCGAAATCTGGGTTTTTGGTCTAAAACTTAAAAATTTAGTATAGTAACTCAGCGTTTTTATTATTTATTCGTGTAGATCTCGTCGATACCTTCCTTCAGAGGGGTCGAACTCCGCAATCGGCTTGAAAATAAAAAAGTTATTTGCAACTAAACTCTAACCTAACCTAACCTAACCTGACCCAAACCTAACCTATCGTAGTTTACATAGTCATTTTGAAAATTTGTATTACTTAAATTGATTTTATTTTGTCAAACGCATTGAGGCGCTCCTTCTGACTCCTCAATCAGCTACCGCACTAGCAAATTTACATCGTTTTTGGTGCATCGAAATCTGGGTTTTTGGTCTAAAACTTAAAAATTTAGTATAGTAACTCAGCGTTTTTATTGTTTATTCGTGTAGATCTCGTCGATACCTTCCTTCAGAGGGGTCGAACTCCGCAATCGGCTTGAAAATAAAAAAGTTATTTGCAACTAAACTCTAACCTAACCTAACCTAACCTGACCCAAACCTAACCTATCGTAGTTTACATAGTCATTTTGAAAATTTGTATTACTTAAATTGATTTTATTTTGTCAAACGCATTGAGGCGCTCCTTCTGACTCCTCAATCAGCTACCGCACTAGCAAATTTAAATCGTTTTTGGTGCATCGAAATCTGGGTTTTTGGTCTAAAACTTAAAAATTTAGTATAGTAACTCAGCGTTTTTATTGTTTATTCGTGTAGATCTCGTCGATACCTTCCTTCAGAGGGGTCGAACTCCGCAATCGGCTTGAAAATAAAAAAGTTATTTGCAACTAAACTCTAACCTAACCTAACCTAACCTGACCCAAACCTAACCTATCGTAGTTTACATAGTCATTTTGAAAATTTGTATTACTTAAATTGATTTTATTTTGTCAAACGCATTGAGGCGCTCCTTCTGACTCCTCAATCAGCTACCGCACTAGCAAATTTACATCGTTTTTGGTGCATCGAAATCTGGGTTTTTGGTCTAAAACTTAAAAATTTAGTATAGTAACTCAGCGTTTTTATTGTTTATTCGTGTAGATCTCGTCGATACCTTCCTTCAGAGGGGTCGAACTCCGCAATCGGCTTGAAAATAAAAAAGTAATTTGCAACTAAACTCTAACCTAACCTAACCTAACCTGACCCAAACCTAACCTATCGTAGTTTACATAGTCATTTTGAAAATTTGTATTACTTAAATTGATTTTATTTTGTCAAACGCATTGAGGCGCTCCTTCTGACTCCTCAATCAGCTACCGCACTAGCAAATTTACATCGTTTTTGGTGCATCGAAATCTGGGTTTTTGGTCTAAAACTTAAAAATTTAGTATAGTAACTCAGCGTTTTTATTGTTTATTCGTGTAGATCTCGTCGATACCTTCCTTCAGAGGGGTCGAACTCCGCAATCGGCTTGAAAATAAAAAAGTTATTTGCAACTAAACTCTAACCTAACCTAACCTAACCTGACCCAAACCTAACCTATCGTAGTTTACATAGTCATTTTGAAAATTTGTATTACTTAAATTGATTTTATTTTGTCAAACGCATTGAGGCGCTCCTTCTGACTCCTCAATCAGCTACCGCACTAGCAAATTTAAATCGTTTTTGGTGCATCGAAATCTGGGTTTTTGGTCTAAAACTTAAAAATTTAGTATAGTAACTCAGCGTTTTTATTGTCTATTCGTGTAGATCTCGTCGATACCTTCCTTCAGAGGGGTCGAACTCCGCAATCGGCTTGAAAATAAAAAAGTTATTTGCAACTAAACTCTAACCTAACCTAACCTAACCTGACCCAAACCTAACCTATCGTAGTTTACATAGTCATTTTGAAAATTTGTATTACTTAAATTGATTTTATTTTGTCAAACGCATTGAGGCGCTCCTTCTGACTCCTCAATCAGCTACCGCACTAGCAAATTTACATCGTTTTTGGTGCATCGAAATCTGGGTTTTTGGTCTAAAACTTAAAAATTTAGTATAGTAACTCAGCGTTTTTATTGTTTATTCGTGTAGATCTCGTCGATACCTTCCTTCAGAGGGGTCGAACTCCGCAATCGGCTTGAAAATAAAAAAGTTATTTGCAACTAAACTCTAACCTAACCTAACCTAACCTGACCCAAACCTAACCTATCGTAGTTTACATAGTCATTTTGAAAATTTGTATTACTTAAATTGATTTTATTTTGTCAAACGCATTGAGGCGCTCCTTCTGACTCCTCAATCAGCTACCGCACTAGCAAATTTACATCGTTTTTGGTGCATCGAAATCTGGGTTTTTGGTCTAAAACTTAAAAATTTAGTATAGTAACTCAGCGTTTTTATTGTTTATTCGTGTAGATCTCGTCGATACCTTCCTTCAGAGGGGTCGAACTCCGCAATCGGCTTGAAAATAAAAAAGTTATTTGCAACTAAACTCTAACCTAACCTAACCTAACCTGACCCAAACCTAACCTATCGTAGTTTACATAGTCATTTTGAAAATTTGTATTACTTAAATTGATTTTATTTTGTCAAACGCATTGAGGCGCTCCTTCTGACTCCTCAATCAGCTACCGCACTAGCAAATTTAAATCGTTTTTGGTGCATCGAAATCTGGGTTTTTGGTCTAAAACTTAAAAATTTAGTATAGTAACTCAGCGTTTTTATTGTTTATTCGTGTAGATCTCGTCGATACCTTCCTTCAGAGGGGTCGAACTCCGCAATCGGCTTGAAAATAAAAAAGTTATTTGCAACTAAACTCTAACCTAACCTAACCTAACCTGACCCAAACCTAACCTATCGTAGTTTACATAGTCATTTTGAAAATTTGTATTACTTAAATTGATTTTATTTTGTCAAACGCATTGAGGCGCTCCTTCTGACTCCTCAATCAGCTACCGCACTAGCAAATTTACATCGTTTTTGGTGCATCGAAATCTGGGTTTTTGGTCTAAAACTTAAAAATTTAGTATAGTAACTCAGCGTTTTTATTGTTTATTCGTGTAGATCTCGTCGATACCTTCCTTCAGAGGGGTCGAACTCCGCAATCGGCTTGAAAATAAAAAAGTTATTTGCAACTAAACTCTAACCTAACCTAACCTAACCTGACCCAAACCTAACCTATCGTAGTTTACATAGTCATTTTGAAAATTTGTATTACTTAAATTGATTTTATTTTGTCAAACGCATTGAGGCGCTCCTTCTGACTCCTCAATCAGCTACCGCACTAGCAAATTTACATCGTTTTTGGTGCATCGAAATCTGGGTTTTTGGTCTAAAACTTAAAAATTTAGTATAGTAACTCAGCGTTTTTATTGTTTATTCGTGTAGATCTCGTCGATACCTTCCTTCAGAGGGGTCGAACTCCGCAATCGGCTTGAAAATAAAAAAGTTATTTGCAACTAAACTCTAACCTAACCTAACCTAACCTGACCCAAACCTAACCTATCGTAGTTTACATAGTCATTTTGAAAATTTGTATTACTTAAATTGATTTTATTTTGTCAAACGCATTGAGGCGCTCCTTCTGACTCCTCAATCAGCTACCGCACTAGCAAATTTACATCGTTTTTGGTGCATCGAAATCTGGGTTTTTGGTCTAAAACTTAAAAATTTAGTATAGTAACTCAGCGTTTTTATTGTTTATTCGTGTAGATCTCGTCGATACCTTCCTTCAGAGGGGTCGAACTCCGCAATCGGCTTGAAAATAAAAAAGTTATTTGCAACTAAACTCTAACCTAACCTAACCTAACCTGACCCAAACCTAACCTATCGTAGTTTACATAGTCATTTTGAAAATTTGTATTACTTAAATTGATTTTATTTTGTCAAACGCATTGAGGCGCTCCTTCTGACTCCTCAATCAGCTACCGCACTAGCAAATTTAAATCGTTTTTGGTGCATCGAAATCTGGGTTTTTGGTCTAAAACTTAAAAATTTAGTATAGTAACTCAGCGTTTTTATTGTTTATTCGTGTAGATCTCGTCGATACCTTCCTTCAGAGGGGTCGAACTCCGCAATCGGCTTGAAAATAAAAAAGTTATTTGCAACTAAACTCTAACCTAACCTAACCTAACCTGACCCAAACCTAACCTATCGTAGTTTACATAGTCATTTTGAAAATTTGTATTACTTAAATTGATTTTATTTTGTCAAACGCATTGAGGCGCTCCTTCTGACTCCTCAATCAGCTACCGCACTAGCAAATTTACATCGTTTTTGGTGCATCGAAATCTGGGTTTTTGGTCTAAAACTTAAAAATTTAGTATAGTAACTCAGCGTTTTTATTGTTTATTCGTGTAGATCTCGTCGATACCTTCCTTCAGAGGGGTCGAACTCCGCAATCGGCTTGAAAATAAAAAAGTTATTTGCAACTAAACTCTAACCTAACCTAACCTAACCTGACCCAAACCTAACCTATCGTAGTTTACATAGTCATTTTGAAAATTTGTATTACTTAAATTGATTTTATTTTGTCAAACGCATTGAGGCGCTCCTTCTGACTCCTCAATCAGCTACCGCACTAGCAAATTTAAATCGTTTTTGGTGCATCGAAATCTGGGTTTTTGGTCTAAAACTTAAAAATTTAGTATAGTAACTCAGCGTTTTTATTGTTTATTCGTGTAGATCTCGTCGATACCTTCCTTCAGAGGGGTCGAACTCCGCAATCGGCTTGAAAATAAAAAAGTTATTTGCAACTAAACTCTAACCTAACCTAACCTAACCTGACCCAAACCTAACCTATCGTAGTTTACATAGTCATTTTGAAAATTTGTATTACTTAAATTGATTTTATTTTGTCAAACGCATTGAGGCGCTCCTTCTGACTCCTCAATCAGCTACCGCACTAGCAAATTTAAATCGTTTTTGGTGCATCGAAATCTGGGTTTTTGGTCTAAAACTTAAAAATTTAGTATAGTAACTCAGCGTTTTTATTGTTTATTCGTGTAGATCTCGTCGATACCTTCCTTCAGAGGGGTCGAACTCCGCAATCGGCTTGAAAATAAAAAAGTTATTTGCAACTAAACTCTAACCTAACCTAACCTAACCTGACCCAAACCTAACCTATCGTAGTTTACATAGTCATTTTGAAAATTTGTATTACTTAAATTGATTTTATTTTGTCAAACGCATTGAGGCGCTCCTTCTGACTCCTCAATCAGCTACCGCACTAGCAAATTTACATCGTTTTTGGTGCATCGAAATCTGGGTTTTTGGTCTAAAACTTAAAAATTTAGTATAGTAACTCAGCGTTTTTATTGTTTATTCGTGTAGATCTCGTCGATACCTTCCTTCAGAGGGGTCGAACTCCGCAATCGGCTTGAAAATAAAAAAGTTATTTGCAACTAAACTCTAACCTAACCTAACCTAACCTGACCCAAACCTAACCTATCGTAGTTTACATAGTCATTTTGAAAATTTGTATTACTTAAATTGATTTTATTTTGTCAAACGCATTGAGGCGCTCCTTCTGACTCCTCAATCAGCTACCGCACTAGCAAATTTACATCGTTTTTGGTGCATCGAAATCTGGGTTTTTGGTCTAAAACTTAAAAATTTAGTATAGTAACTCAGCGTTTTTATTGTTTATTCGTGTAGATCTCGTCGATACCTTCCTTCAGAGGGGTCGAACTCCGCAATCGGCTTGAAAATAAAAAAGTTATTTGCAACTAAACTCTAACCTAACCTAACCTAACCTGACCCAAACCTAACCTATCGTAGTTTACATAGTCATTTTGAAAATTTGTATTACTTAAATTGATTTTATTTTGTCAAACGCATTGAGGCGCTCCTTCTGACTCCTCAATCAGCTACCGCACTAGCAAATTTACATCGTTTTTGGTGCATCGAAATCTGGGTTTTTGGTCTAAAACTTAAAAATTTAGTATAGTAACTCAGCGTTTTTATTGTTTATTCGTGTAGATCTCGTCGATACCTTCCTTCAGAGGGGTCGAACTCCGCAATCGGCTTGAAAATAAAAAAGTTATTTGCAACTAAACTCTAACCTAACCTAACCTAACCTGACCCAAACCTAACCTATCGTAGTTTACATAGTCATTTTGAAAATTTGTATTACTTAAATTGATTTTATTTTGTCAAACGCATTGAGGCGCTCCTTCTGACTCCTCAATCAGCTACCGCACTAGCAAATTTAAATCGTTTTTGGTGCATCGAAATCTGGGTTTTTGGTCTAAAACTTAAAAATTTAGTATAGTAACTCAGCGTTTTTATTGTTTATTCGTGTAGATCTCGTCGATACCTTCCTTCAGAGGGGTCGAACTCCGCAATCGGCTTGAAAATAAAAAAGTTATTTGCAACTAAACTCTAACCTAACCTAACCTAACCTGACCCAAACCTAACCTATCGTAGTTTACATAGTCATTTTGAAAATTTGTATTACTTAAATTGATTTTATTTTGTCAAACGCATTGAGGCGCTCCTTCTGACTCCTCAATCAGCTACCGCACTAGCAAATTTACATCGTTTTTGGTGCATCGAAATCTGGGTTTTTGGTCTAAAACTTAAAAATTTAGTATAGTAACTCAGCGTTTTTATTGTTTATTCGTGTAGATCTCGTCGATACCTTCCTTCAGAGGGGTCGAACTCCGCAATCGGCTTGAAAATAAAAAAGTTATTTGCAACTAAACTCTAACCTAACCTAACCTAACCTGACCCAAACCTAACCTATCGTAGTTTACATAGTCATTTTGAAAATTTGTATTACTTAAATTGATTTTATTTTGTCAAACGCATTGAGGCGCTCCTTCTGACTCCTCAATCAGCTACCGCACTAGCAAATTTACATCGTTTTTGGTGCATCGAAATCTGGGTTTTTGGTCTAAAACTTAAAAATTTAGTATAGTAACTCAGCGTTTTTATTGTTTATTCGTGTAGATCTCGTCGATACCTTCCTTCAGAGGGGTCGAACTCCGCAATCGGCTTGAAAATAAAAAAGTTATTTGCAACTAAACTCTAACCTAACCTAACCTAACCTGACCCAAACCTAACCTATCGTAGTTTACATAGTCATTTTGAAAATTTGTATTACTTAAATTGATTTTATTTTGTCAAACGCATTGAGGCGCTCCTTCTGACTCCTCAATCAGCTACCGCACTAGCAAATTTAAATCGTTTTTGGTGCATCGAAATCTGGGTTTTTGGTCTAAAACTTAAAAATTTAGTATAGTAACTCAGCGTTTTTATTGTTTATTCGTGTAGATCTCGTCGATACCTTCCTTCAGAGGGGTCGAACTCCGCAATCGGCTTGAAAATAAAAAAGTTATTTGCAACTAAACTCTAACCTAACCTAACCTAACCTGACCCAAACCTAACCTATCGTAGTTTACATAGTCATTTTGAAAATTTGTATTACTTAAATTGATTTTATTTTGTCAAACGCATTGAGGCGCTCCTTCTGACTCCTCAATCAGCTACCGCACTAGCAAATTTACATCGTTTTTGGTGCATCGAAATCTGGGTTTTTGGTCTAAAACTTAAAAATTTAGTATAGTAACTCAGCGTTTTTATTGTTTATTCGTGTAGATCTCGTCGATACCTTCCTTCAGAGGGGTCGAACTCCGCAATCGGCTTGAAAATAAAAAAGTTATTTGCAACTAAACTCTAACCTAACCTAACCTAACCTGACCCAAACCTAACCTATCGTAGTTTACATAGTCATTTTGAAAATTTGTATTACTTAAATTGATTTTATTTTGTCAAACGCATTGAGGCGCTCCTTCTGACTCCTCAATCAGCTACCGCACTAGCAAATTTAAATCGTTTTTGGTGCATCGAAATCTGGGTTTTTGGTCTAAAACTTAAAAATTTAGTATAGTAACTCAGCGTTTTTATTGTTTATTCGTGTAGATCTCGTCGATACCTTCCTTCAGAGGGGTCGAACTCCGCAATCGGCTTGAAAATAAAAAAGTTATTTGCAACTAAACTCTAACCTAACCTAACCTAACCTGACCCAAACCTAACCTATCGTAGTTTACATAGTCATTTTGAAAATTTGTATTACTTAAATTGATTTTATTTTGTCAAACGCATTGAGGCGCTCCTTCTGACTCCTCAAT
This sequence comes from Stenoptilia bipunctidactyla, assembly GCA_944452665.1. Taxonomy (NCBI): domain Eukaryota; kingdom Metazoa; phylum Arthropoda; class Insecta; order Lepidoptera; family Pterophoridae; genus Stenoptilia; species Stenoptilia bipunctidactyla. Next base: position 12,388 of record CALYBW010000222.1, on the reverse strand, counting down.
CAGCTACCGCACTAGCAAATTTACATCGTTTTTGGTGCATCGAAATCTGGGTTTTTGGTCTAAAACTTAAAAATTTAGTATAGTAACTCAGCGTTTTTATTGTTTATTCGTGTAGATCTCGTCGATACCTTCCTTCAGAGGGGTCGAACTCCGCAATCGGCTTGAAAATAAAAAAGTAATTTGCAACTAAACTCTAACCTAACCTAACCTAACCTGACCCAAACCTAACCTATCGTAGTTTACATAGTCATTTTGAAAATTTGTATTACTTAAATTGATTTTATTTTGTCAAACGCATTGAGGCGCTCCTTCTGACTCCTCAATCAGCTACCGCACTAGCAAATTTACATCGTTTTTGGTGCATCGAAATCTGGGTTTTTGGTCTAAAACTTAAAAATTTAGTATAGTAACTCAGCGTTTTTATTGTTTATTCGTGTAGATCTCGTCGATACCTTCCTTCAGAGGGGTCGAACTCCGCAATCGGCTTGAAAATAAAAAAGTTATTTGCAACTAAACTCTAACCTAACCTAACCTAACCTGACCCAAACCTAACCTATCGTAGTTTACATAGTCATTTTGAAAATTTGTATTACTTAAATTGATTTTATTTTGTCAAACGCATTGAGGCGCTCCTTCTGACTCCTCAATCAGCTACCGCACTAGCAAATTTAAATCGTTTTTGGTGCATCGAAATCTGGGTTTTTGGTCTAAAACTTAAAAATTTAGTATAGTAACTCAGCGTTTTTATTGTCTATTCGTGTAGATCTCGTCGATACCTTCCTTCAGAGGGGTCGAACTCCGCAATCGGCTTGAAAATAAAAAAGTTATTTGCAACTAAACTCTAACCTAACCTAACCTAACCTGACCCAAACCTAACCTATCGTAGTTTACATAGTCATTTTGAAAATTTGTATTACTTAAATTGATTTTATTTTGTCAAACGCATTGAGGCGCTCCTTCTGACTCCTCAATCAGCTACCGCACTAGCAAATTTACATCGTTTTTGGTGCATCGAAATCTGGGTTTTTGGTCTAAAACTTAAAAATTTAGTATAGTAACTCAGCGTTTTTATTGTTTATTCGTGTAGATCTCGTCGATACCTTCCTTCAGAGGGGTCGAACTCCGCAATCGGCTTGAAAATAAAAAAGTTATTTGCAACTAAACTCTAACCTAACCTAACCTAACCTGACCCAAACCTAACCTATCGTAGTTTACATAGTCATTTTGAAAATTTGTATTACTTAAATTGATTTTATTTTGTCAAACGCATTGAGGCGCTCCTTCTGACTCCTCAATCAGCTACCGCACTAGCAAATTTACATCGTTTTTGGTGCATCGAAATCTGGGTTTTTGGTCTAAAACTTAAAAATTTAGTATAGTAACTCAGCGTTTTTATTGTTTATTCGTGTAGATCTCGTCGATACCTTCCTTCAGAGGGGTCGAACTCCGCAATCGGCTTGAAAATAAAAAAGTTATTTGCAACTAAACTCTAACCTAACCTAACCTAACCTGACCCAAACCTAACCTATCGTAGTTTACATAGTCATTTTGAAATTTGTATTACTTAAATTGATTTTATTTTGTCAAACGCATTGAGGCGCTCCTTCTGACTCCTCAATCAGCTACCGCACTAGCAAATTTACATCGTTTTTGGTGCATCGAAATCTGGGTTTTTGGTCTAAAACTTAAAAATTTAGTATAGTAACTCAGCGTTTTTATTGTTTATTCGTGTAGATCTCGTCGATACCTTCCTTCAGAGGGTCGAACTCCGCAATCGGCTTGAAAATAAAAAAGTTATTTGCAACTAAACTCTAACCTAACCTAACCTAACCTGACCCAAACCTAACCTATCGTAGTTTACATAGTCATTTTGAAAATTTGTATTACTTAAATTGATTTTATTTTGTCAAACGCATTGAGGCGCTCCTTCTGACTCCTCAATCAGCTACCGCACTAGCAAATTTAAATCGTTTTTGGTGCATCGAAATCTGGGTTTTTGGTCTAAAACTTAAAAATTTAGTATAGTAACTCAGCGTTTTTATTGTTTATTCGTGTAGATCTCGTCGATACCTTCCTTCAGAGGGGTCGAACTCCGCAATCGGCTTGAAAATAAAAAAGTTATTTGCAACTAAACTCTAACCTAACCTAACCTAACCTGACCCAAACCTAACCTATCGTAGTTTACATAGTCATTTTGAAAATTTGTATTACTTAAATTGATTTTATTTTGTCAAACGCATTGAGGCGCTCCTTCTGACTCCTCAATCAGCTACCGCACTAGCAAATTTACATCGTTTTTGGTGCATCGAAATCTGGGTTTTTGGTCTAAAACTTAAAAATTTAGTATAGTAACTCAGCGTTTTTATTGTTTATTCGTGTAGATCTCGTCGATACCTTCCTTCAGAGGGGTCGAACTCCGCAATCGGCTTGAAAATAAAAAAGTAATTTGCAACTAAACTCTAACCTAACCTAACCTAACCTGACCCAAACCTAACCTATCGTAGTTTACATAGTCATTTTGAAATTTGTATTACTTAAATTGATTTTATTTTGTCAAACGCATTGAGGCGCTCCTTCTGACTCCTCAATCAGCTACCGCACTAGCAAATTTACATCGTTTTTGGTGCATCGAAATCTGGGTTTTTGGTCTAAAACTTAAAAATTTAGTATAGTAACTCAGCGTTTTTATTGTTTATTCGTGTAGATCTCGTCGATACCTTCCTTCAGAGGGGTCGAACTACTCCGCAATCGGCTTGAAAATAAAAAAGTTATTTGCAACTAAACTCTAACCTAACCTAACCTAACCTGACCCAAACCTAACCTATCGTAGTTTACATAGTCATTTTGAAAATTTGTATTACTTAAATTGATTTTATTTTGTCAAACGCATTGAGGCGCTCCTTCTGACTCCTCAATCAGCTACCGCACTAGCAAATTTAAATCGTTTTTGGTGCATCGAAATCTGGGTTTTTGGTCTAAAACTTAAAAATTTAGTATAGTAACTCAGCGTTTTTATTGTCTATTCGTGTAGATCTCGTCGATACCTTCCTTCAGAGGGGTCGAACTCCGCAATCGGCTTGAAAATAAAAAAGTTATTTGCAACTAAACTCTAACCTAACCTAACCTAACCTGACCCAAACCTAACCTATCGTAGTTTACATAGTCATTTTGAAAATTTGTATTACTTAAATTGATTTTATTTTGTCAAACGCATTGAGGCGCTCCTTCTGACTCCTCAATCAGCTACCGCACTAGCAAATTTACATCGTTTTTGGTGCATCGAAATCTGGGTTTTTGGTCTAAAACTTAAAAATTTAGTATAGTAACTCAGCGTTTTTATTGTTTATTCGTGTAGATCTCGTCGATACCTTCCTTCAGAGGGGTCGAACTCCGCAATCGGCTTGAAAATAAAAAAGTTATTTGCAACTAAACTCTAACCTAACCTAACCTAACCTGACCCAAACCTAACCTATCGTAGTTTACATAGTCATTTTGAAAATTTGTATTACTTAAATTGATTTTATTTTGTCAAACGCATTGAGGCGCTCCTTCTGACTCCTCAATCAGCTACCGCACTAGCAAATTTACATCGTTTTTGGTGCATCGAAATCTGGGTTTTTGGTCTAAAACTTAAAAATTTAGTATAGTAACTCAGCGTTTTTATTGTTTATTCGTGTAGATCTCGTCGATACCTTCCTTCAGAGGGGTCGAACTCCGCAATCGGCTTGAAAATAAAAAAGTTATTTGCAACTAAACTCTAACCTAACCTAACCTAACCTGACCCAAACCTAACCTATCGTAGTTTACATAGTCATTTTGAAAATTTGTATTACTTAAATTGATTTTATTTTGTCAAACGCATTGAGGCGCTCCTTCTGACTCCTCAATCAGCTACCGCACTAGCAAATTTAAATCGTTTTTGGTGCATCGAAATCTGGGTTTTTGGTCTAAAACTTAAAAATTTAGTATAGTAACTCAGCGTTTTTATTGTTTATTCGTGTAGATCTCGTCGATACCTTCCTTCAGAGGGGTCGAACTCCGCAATCGGCTTGAAAATAAAAAAGTTATTTGCAACTAAACTCTAACCTAACCTAACCTAACCTGACCCAAACCTAACCTATCGTAGTTTACATAGTCATTTTGAAAATTTGTATTACTTAAATTGATTTTATTTTGTCAAACGCATTGAGGCGCTCCTTCTGACTCCTCAATCAGCTACCGCACTAGCAAATTTACATCGTTTTTGGTGCATCGAAATCTGGGTTTTTGGTCTAAAACTTAAAAATTTAGTATAGTAACTCAGCGTTTTTATTGTTTATTCGTGTAGATCTCGTCGATACCTTCCTTCAGAGGGGTCGAACTCCGCAATCGGCTTGAAAATAAAAAAGTTATTTGCAACTAAACTCTAACCTAACCTAACCTAACCTGACCCAAACCTAACCTATCGTAGTTTACATAGTCATTTTGAAAATTTGTATTACTTAAATTGATTTTATTTTGTCAAACGCATTGAGGCGCTCCTTCTGACTCCTCAATCAGCTACCGCACTAGCAAATTTACATCGTTTTTGGTGCATCGAAATCTGGGTTTTTGGTCTAAAACTTAAAAATTTAGTATAGTAACTCAGCGTTTTTATTGTTTATTCGTGTAGATCTCGTCGATACCTTCCTTCAGAGGGGTCGAACTCCGCAATCGGCTTGAAAATAAAAAAGTTATTTGCAACTAAACTCTAACCTAACCTAACCTAACCTGACCCAAACCTAACCTATCGTAGTTTACATAGTCATTTTGAAAATTTGTATTACTTAAATTGATTTTATTTTGTCAAACGCATTGAGGCGCTCCTTCTGACTCCTCAATCAGCTACCGCACTAGCAAATTTACATCGTTTTTGGTGCATCGAAATCTGGGTTTTTGGTCTAAAACTTAAAAATTTAGTATAGTAACTCAGCGTTTTTATTGTTTATTCGTGTAGATCTCGTCGATACCTTCCTTCAGAGGGGTCGAACTCCGCAATCGGCTTGAAAATAAAAAAGTTATTTGCAACTAAACTCTAACCTAACCTAACCTAACCTGACCCAAACCTAACCTATCGTAGTTTACATAGTCATTTTGAAAATTTGTATTACTTAAATTGATTTTATTTTGTCAAACGCATTGAGGCGCTCCTTCTGACTCCTCAATCAGCTACCGCACTAGCAAATTTACATCGTTTTTGGTGCATCGAAATCTGGGTTTTTGGTCTAAAACTTAAAAATTTAGTATAGTAACTCAGCGTTTTTATTGTTTATTCGTGTAGATCTCGTCGATACCTTCCTTCAGAGGGGTCGAACTCCGCAATCGGCTTGAAAATAAAAAAGTTATTTGCAACTAAACTCTAACCTAACCTAACCTAACCTGACCCAAACCTAACCTATCGTAGTTTACATAGTCATTTTGAAAATTTGTATTACTTAAATTGATTTTATTTTGTCAAACGCATTGAGGCGCTCCTTCTGACTCCTCAATCAGCTACCGCACTAGCAAATTTACATCGTTTTTGGTGCATCGAAATCTGGGTTTTTGGTCTAAAACTTAAAAATTTAGTATAGTAACTCAGCGTTTTTATTGTTTATTCGTGTAGATCTCGTCGATACCTTCCTTCAGAGGGGTCGAACTCCGCAATCGGCTTGAAAATAAAAAAGTTATTTGCAACTAAACTCTAACCTAACCTAACCTAACCTGACCCAAACCTAACCTATCGTAGTTTACATAGTCATTTTGAAAATTTGTATTACTTAAATTGATTTTATTTTGTCAAACGCATTGAGGCGCTCCTTCTGACTCCTCAATCAGCTACCGCACTAGCAAATTTACATCGTTTTTGGTGCATCGAAATCTGGGTTTTTGGTCTAAAACTTAAAAATTTAGTATAGTAACTCAGCGTTTTTATTGTTTATTCGTGTAGATCTCGTCGATACCTTCCTTCAGAGGGGTCGAACTCCGCAATCGGCTTGAAAATAAAAAAGTTATTTGCAACTAAACTCTAACCTAACCTAACCTAACCTGACCCAAACCTAACCTATCGTAGTTTACATAGTCATTTTGAAAATTTGTATTACTTAAATTGATTTTATTTTGTCAAACGCATTGAGGCGCTCCTTCTGACTCCTCAATCAGCTACCGCACTAGCAAATTTAAATCGTTTTTGGTGCATCGAAATCTGGGTTTTTGGTCTAAAACTTAAAAATTTAGTATAGTAACTCAGCGTTTTTATTGTTTATTCGTGTAGATCTCGTCGATACCTTCCTTCAGAGGGGTCGAACTCCGCAATCGGCTTGAAAATAAAAAAGTTATTTGCAACTAAACTCTAACCTAACCTAACCTAACCTGACCCAAACCTAACCTATCGTAGTTTACATAGTCATTTTGAAAATTTGTATTACTTAAATTGATTTTATTTTGTCAAACGCATTGAGGCGCTCCTTCTGACTCCTCAATCAGCTACCGCACTAGCAAATTTACATCGTTTTTGGTGCATCGAAATCTGGGTTTTTGGTCTAAAACTTAAAAATTTAGTATAGTAACTCAGCGTTTTTATTGTTTATTCGTGTAGATCTCGTCGATACCTTCCTTCAGAGGGGTCGAACTCCGCAATCGGCTTGAAAATAAAAAAGTTATTTGCAACTAAACTCTAACCTAACCTAACCTAACCTGACCCAAACCTAACCTATCGTAGTTTACATAGTCATTTTGAAAATTTGTATTACTTAAATTGATTTTATTTTGTCAAACGCATTGAGGCGCTCCTTCTGACTCCTCAATCAGCTACCGCACTAGCAAATTTAAATCGTTTTTGGTGCATCGAAATCTGGGTTTTTGGTCTAAAACTTAAAAATTTAGTATAGTAACTCAGCGTTTTTATTGTTTATTCGTGTAGATCTCGTCGATACCTTCCTTCAGAGGGGTCGAACTCCGCAATCGGCTTGAAAATAAAAAAGTTATTTGCAACTAAACTCTAACCTAACCTAACCTAACCTGACCCAAACCTAACCTATCGTAGTTTACATAGTCATTTTGAAAATTTGTATTACTTAAATTGATTTTATTTTGTCAAACGCATTGAGGCGCTCCTTCTGACTCCTCAATCAGCTACCGCACTAGCAAATTTACATCGTTTTTGGTGCATCGAAATCTGGGTTTTTGGTCTAAAACTTAAAAATTTAGTATAGTAACTCAGCGTTTTTATTGTTTATTCGTGTAGATCTCGTCGATACCTTCCTTCAGAGGGGTCGAACTCCGCAATCGGCTTGAAAATAAAAAAGTTATTTGCAACTAAACTCTAACCTAACCTAACCTAACCTGACCCAAACCTAACCTATCGTAGTTTACATAGTCATTTTGAAAATTTGTATTACTTAAATTGATTTTATTTTGTCAAACGCATTGAGGCGCTCCTTCTGACTCCTCAATCAGCTACCGCACTAGCAAATTTACATCGTTTTTGGTGCATCGAAATCTGGGTTTTTGGTCTAAAACTTAAAAATTTAGTATAGTAACTCAGCGTTTTTATTGTTTATTCGTGTAGATCTCGTCGATACCTTCCTTCAGAGGGGTCGAACTCCGCAATCGGCTTGAAAATAAAAAAGTTATTTGCAACTAAACTCTAACCTAACCTAACCTAACCTGACCCAAACCTAACCTATCGTAGTTTACATAGTCATTTTGAAAATTTGTATTACTTAAATTGATTTTATTTTGTCAAACGCATTGAGGCGCTCCTTCTGACTCCTCAATCAGCTACCGCACTAGCAAATTTACATCGTTTTTGGTGCATCGAAATCTGGGTTTTTGGTCTAAAACTTAAAAATTTAGTATAGTAACTCAGCGTTTTTATTGTTTATTCGTGTAGATCTCGTCGATACCTTCCTTCAGAGGGGTCGAACTCCGCAATCGGCTTGAAAATAAAAAAGTTATTTGCAACTAAACTCTAACCTAACCTAACCTAACCTGACCCAAACCTAACCTATCGTAGTTTACATAGTCATTTTGAAAATTTGTATTACTTAAATTGATTTTATTTTGTCAAACGCATTGAGGCGCTCCTTCTGACTCCTCAATCAGCTACCGCACTAGCAAATTTACATCGTTTTTGGTGCATCGAAATCTGGGTTTTTGGTCTAAAACTTAAAAATTTAGTATAGTAACTCAGCGTTTTTATTGTTTATTCGTGTAGATCTCGTCGATACCTTCCTTCAGAGGGGTCGAACTCCGCAATCGGCTTGAAAATAAAAAAGTTATTTGCAACTAAACTCTAACCTAACCTAACCTAACCTGACCCAAACCTAACCTATCGTAGTTTACATAGTCATTTTGAAAATTTGTATTACTTAAATTGATTTTATTTTGTCAAACGCATTGAGGCGCTCCTTCTGACTCCTCAATCAGCTACCGCACTAGCAAATTTACATCGTTTTTGGTGCATCGAAATCTGGGTTTTTGGTCTAAAACTTAAAAATTTAGTATAGTAACTCAGCGTTTTTATTGTTTATTCGTGTAGATCTCGTCGATACCTTCCTTCAGAGGGGTCGAACTCCGCAATCGGCTTGAAAATAAAAAAGTTATTTGCAACTAAACTCTAACCTAACCTAACCTAACCTGACCCAAACCTAACCTATCGTAGTTTACATAGTCATTTTGAAAATTTGTATTACTTAAATTGATTTTATTTTGTCAAACGCATTGAGGCGCTCCTTCTGACTCCTCAATCAGCTACCGCACTAGCAAATTTAAATCGTTTTTGGTGCATCGAAATCTGGGTTTTTGGTCTAAAACTTAAAAATTTAGTATAGTAACTCAGCGTTTTTATTGTTTATTCGTGTAGATCTCGTCGATACCTTCCTTCAGAGGGGTCGAACTCCGCAATCGGCTTGAAAATAAAAAAGTTATTTGCAACTAAACTCTAACCTAACCTAACCTAACCTGACCCAAACCTAACCTATCGTAGTTTACATAGTCATTTTGAAAATTTGTATTACTTAAATTGATTTTATTTTGTCAAACGCATTGAGGCGCTCCTTCTGACTCCTCAATCAGCTACCGCACTAGCAAATTTACATCGTTTTTGGTGCATCGAAATCTGGGTTTTTGGTCTAAAACTTAAAAATTTAGTATAGTAACTCAGCGTTTTTATTGTTTATTCGTGTAGATCTCGTCGATACCTTCCTTCAGAGGGGTCGAACTCCGCAATCGGCTTGAAAATAAAAAAGTTATTTGCAACTAAACTCTAACCTAACCTAACCTAACCTGACCCAAACCTAACCTATCGTAGTTTACATAGTCATTTTGAAAATTTGTATTACTTAAATTGATTTTATTTTGTCAAACGCATTGAGGCGCTCCTTCTGACTCCTCAATCAGCTACCGCACTAGCAAATTTACATCGTTTTTGGTGCATCGAAATCTGGGTTTTTGGTCTAAAACTTAAAAATTTAGTATAGTAACTCAGCGTTTTTATTGTTTATTCGTGTAGATCTCGTCGATACCTTCCTTCAGAGGGGTCGAACTCCGCAATCGGCTTGAAAATAAAAAAGTTATTTGCAACTAAACTCTAACCTAACCTAACCTAACCTGACCCAAACCTAACCTATCGTAGTTTACATAGTCATTTTGAAAATTTGTATTACTTAAATTGATTTTATTTTGTCAAACGCATTGAGGCGCTCCTTCTGACTCCTCAATCAGCTACCGCACTAGCAAATTTACATCGTTTTTGGTGCATCGAAATCTGGGTTTTTGGTCTAAAACTTAAAAATTTAGTATAGTAACTCAGCGTTTTTATTGTTTATTCGTGTAGATCTCGTCGATACCTTCCTTCAGAGGGGTCGAACTCCGCAATCGGCTTGAAAATAAAAAAGTTATTTGCAACTAAACTCTAACCTAACCTAACCTAACCTGACCCAAACCTAACCTATCGTAGTTTACATAGTCATTTTGAAAATTTGTATTACTTAAATTGATTTTATTTTGTCAAACGCATTGAGGCGCTCCTTCTGACTCCTCAATCAGCTACCGCACTAGCAAATTTACATCGTTTTTGGTGCATCGAAATCTGGGTTTTTGGTCTAAAACTTAAAAATTTAGTATAGTAACTCAGCGTTTTTATTGTTTATTCGTGTAGATCTCGTCGATACCTTCCTTCAGAGGGGTCGAACTCCGCAATCGGCTTGAAAATAAAAAAGTTATTTGCAACTAAACTCTAACCTAACCTAACCTAACCTGACCCAAACCTAACCTATCGTAGTTTACATAGTCATTTTGAAAATTTGTATTACTTAAATTGATTTTATTTTGTCAAACGCATTGAGGCGCTCCTTCTGACTCCTCAATCAGCTACCGCACTAGCAAATTTACATCGTTTTTGGTGCATCGAAATCTGGGTTTTTGGTCTAAAACTTAAAAATTTAGTATAGTAACTCAGCGTTTTTATTGTTTATTCGTGTAGATCTCGTCGATACCTTCCTTCAGAGGGGTCGAACTCCGCAATCGGCTTGAAAATAAAAAAGTTATTTGCAACTAAACTCTAACCTAACCTAACCTAACCTGACCCAAACCTAACCTATCGTAGTTTACATAGTCATTTTGAAAATTTGTATTACTTAAATTGATTTTATTTTGTCAAACGCATTGAGGCGCTCCTTCTGACTCCTCAATCAGCTACCGCACTAGCAAATTTACATCGTTTTTGGTGCATCGAAATCTGGGTTTTTGGTCTAAAACTTAAAAATTTAGTATAGTAACTCAGCGTTTTTATTGTTTATTCGTGTAGATCTCGTCGATACCTTCCTTCAGAGGGGTCGAACTCCGCAATCGGCTTGAAAATAAAAAAGTTATTTGCAACTAAACTCTAACCTAACCTAACCTAACCTGACCCAAACCTAACCTATCGTAGTTTACATAGTCATTTTGAAAATTTGTATTACTTAAATTGATTTTATTTTGTCAAACGCATTGAGGCGCTCCTTCTGACTCCTCAATCAGCTACCGCACTAGCAAATTTAAATCGTTTTTGGTGCATCGAAATCTGGGTTTTTGGTCTAAAACTTAAAAATTTAGTATAGTAACTCAGCGTTTTTATTGTCTATTCGTGTAGATCTCGTCGATACCTTCCTTCAGAGGGGTCGAACTCCGCAATCGGCTTGAAAATAAAAAAGTTATTTGCAACTAAACTCTAACCTAACCTAACCTAACCTGACCCAAACCTAACCTATCGTAGTTTACATAGTCATTTTGAAAATTTGTATTACTTAAATTGATTTTATTTTGTCAAACGCATTGAGGCGCTCCTTCTGACTCCTCAATCAGCTACCGCACTAGCAAATTTACATCGTTTTTGGTGCATCGAAATCTGGGTTTTTGGTCTAAAACTTAAAAATTTAGTATAGTAACTCAGCGTTTTTATTGTTTATTCGTGTAGATCTCGTCGATACCTTCCTTCAGAGGGGTCGAACTCCGCAATCGGCTTGAAAATAAAAAAGTTATTTGCAACTAAACTCTAACCTAACCTAACCTAACCTGACCCAAACCTAACCTATCGTAGTTTACATAGTCATTTTGAAAATTTGTATTACTTAAATTGATTTTATTTTGTCAAACGCATTGAGGCGCTCCTTCTGACTCCTCAATCAGCTACCGCACTAGCAAATTTACATCGTTTTTGGTGCATCGAAATCTGGGTTTTTGGTCTAAAACTTAAAAATTTAGTATAGTAACTCAGCGTTTTTATTGTTTATTCGTGTAGATCTCGTCGATACCTTCCTTCAGAGGGGTCGAACTCCGCAATCGGCTTGAAAATAAAAAAGTTATTTGCAACTAAACTCTAACCTAACCTAACCTAACCTGACCCAAACCTAACCTATCGTAGTTTACATAGTCATTTTGAAAATTTGTATTACTTAAATTGATTTTATTTTGTCAAACGCATTGAGGCGCTCCTTCTGACTCCTCAATCAGCTACCGCACTAGCAAATTTAAATCGTTTTTGGTGCATCGAAATCTGGGTTTTTGGTCTAAAACTTAAAAATTTAGTATAGTAACTCAGCGTTTTTATTGTTTATTCGTGTAGATCTCGTCGATACCTTCCTTCAGAGGGGTCGAACTCCGCAATCGGCTTGAAAATAAAAAAGTTATTTGCAACTAAACTCTAACCTAACCTAACCTAACCTGACCCAAACCTAACCTATCGTAGTTTACATAGTCATTTTGAAAATTTGTATTACTTAAATTGATTTTATTTTGTCAAACGCATTGAGGCGCTCCTTCTGACTCCTCAATCAGCTACCGCACTAGCAAATTTACATCGTTTTTGGTGCATCGAAATCTGGGTTTTTGGTCTAAAACTTAAAAATTT